>JAWDEX010175659.1:0-15044 GCA_035221805.1 Trichilia hirta | reverse complement strand
TCAAAATTCTTTGATCATTATAAAAGTAGAAATAATATCCTAAATTTTCTTTAGGATATCTTATAAATTAACCCTTTTTGACTTTAAGTCCAACTTCTTAAGTTAAACAATTTTAACATAAGTTGGACTGCTCTAATATTTTATATGATCGAAGCTCAACGGCTTCCCATACCATATTTTATATGGTATCTTGAGAACTTTTTTGGATAAAATTTTGTTCAAGAGGTAAATTGCTGTATTTCGAGCATAAGCCCAAAATTATAAAGGTAAGTCAATAAAGCTTATTATTGATCATACCATATCAAGTAAGATACTATATTTCCTTTGTAATATATTATTATGCTATAGTATATAAAGAAGACATAACAAAGATATATTACCGTTCGCTTTAAGAAAATCTAAAAATTTAGTCCTCAAGTATTCTTTATCATGATCAAATCATAAAATTTTAATACTCTTTCCTGTTTGTTCCTCTACTTCAGATTTAAACTATTTGAACCTTTTAAATGATTCAAATTTGCACTTTGATAAGTACACATAATCATACCATGATTAATTATCCATACAGGTTATAAAGTATGAGAAACTTTCTCTAGTTATTTTATTAAATAGACTACATACATTAATATATATTAATTCAAGATTTTATTGGCTCTAATTCTTTTACTATTAAAGGGTAATTTGGTTATTTTTTTTAAAGACAGAATTCATAAGTTGGGTAAGATTGAGAACTTTATGGACCTTTAAATCCATTAACACTCATCTTTATAATCCATTTGTCTTTAATATAACTTAATTTATTATGCCAAATCAATCTTAAATTAATTTTATTTCTAGATTAATTCTTATTGACGATGTATGTCATGCTAATTTCATTAGTTTAAGAAACATACAAACCATTTACATTCAAACTAATGCCAACCTATTTATTTCATAAATAAATAAACATATACATCTATCTTAAGTAAAAGTATAACTATGTTTACATAATTTGTTGGCTGTATCAACTATATAATTTTGTACAATACAAAAGTATGATCTAATAATAAAAACAAGTTTGTAGGTTTCTAAATATGTGATAGTAATAATTGTTCCAATTGTCATCTTTAATGTCACTATACCATTCTCTAGTAATAATTTACTCTGAAGTTGCTGTAACAACATACAAATATGTAAGATGGCATATGAATTAATAATTTAGAAATATGAATCTAAAATAACTCTTAATTCAGTTTTAATAGTATAACTAGAAAGCATACTAGATGTTTTTCTATATCTCAAGATCTCTAAATAAAGAGGATAATTTCTCCTCTAATAATTGAGCTTCTTGCAATAATAATACTCATTATTAATTTGACTTATGAAAACCTACTTACCATATCCCTTTTTATTTATTTTCTTGTAAGAGAAACAATAATAAGAATAATTTTTTCCTTTGTTTTTAATATTCTTTTATAAAAAAAATGAATTTTCTTTATATATTCAAGAAGAAAATGTTCCAACTTGTTTATATTATAAATTGCAACAAACTGGTTGAAGCTAGCTAGAAATGATCGAAGGATCAAATTCATCTATAACACGAAATCTATAGATAACTCAAAGGCTTCAAATTACCCTATCAGGTTGTTTATCTTTATAAGATGTTACTCTAGTATTACTCTCAGACTCAGTCTCATGACAAACTAAGCAATAAACAGCTAATACTGCCTGATTTTAGAATTCTCCCCAAATATTTTTAAAAAAGAGAGATGAATATCTTAGACATCTTTCATATCCTCATGCTGCACTTTTAAATCATCACTCATAGACACCAGTATATATAATCCTACATTAAGATTAATATTTTTTTTATTTATAAAAAGTGTCTCTCTTCTAGAGAAGCATCATTAAACAAGGTCTTTGGGCATATATCAGCTAATCATATAGCTATTTTTTAGAATTTAAAATTATTCTGAGATCGTTGTACTAGAACTTAAAATTAGATCTAGTATACATGTGAGTATCAAAAATTTTTAATAACAGATAGAAATTCATCATATAAACATCACTTGATCAAATTTAAGAGAATATAGATTACAGAAAATTAGATACATTAATATGTATATGAGTGTATATATCAATCTATTCAATTTTGGACTTTAAACTAAATAGAGTTTCTACAATTCTATTTAAAACAGTACTCCTTTAATTAATACAATTAAAATTGTATTATATATTTTAGTGAGTGATCAAGTTTTTATTAAACTTATAAAATTTTACTTGACAGTTATTGGTAATATAAGCTCAATAAATCAGAAACATATTTCTGTTTATAACTCATTACTAGATATGATCAATCAACTTTTAGAGCTTGACACCTCACCTGACAGTTATTGGTGCCTCAACTTAATTAGGCTAGACTCAATACATTTTCATAAATAGGAATGCAATCAAACTCCTCGCCTGACAGTTATTAAAAATTTAATATACCTCATAAAAAAATAGGTCAAATGAATTATGACACTCTATGAGGGCCCTCATCTTATTGGGTTGTTTCATCAAAATATTTATAACCTACTAACTGCACTAAAAGATTTAAGCCTAATATCTTATTCAAGAAAATTTTTATTTTGGTCTCGTTTTATTTCAGTAATAAGATTTAAATTTTATATTATTTTAATAATTAAAGGATATCTAATTTAAATTCTTATCGATCATTTAATGATCAAATTATTTTAATAAACTAACAATTAATCTAAAGGATATTTTTTTATCTTCCTCCTCCGTAGAACTAACAAATAACAGGAAAAAAAAAAAAAGAATCCTTTTTTCTTCATGGTGATTTATGAACCATGATTCTACAACCATGGGAATGATAATCCATTGATTACGATTAATGGTGAATTAATAATAATTATTAATTATGTTTGGGCATTAATCTGCAATTATTATTGAATAAGATAATTGGCATGAGTCAGAATGCGTTAGAATATTATTAGACCAGAGTTGTTGCCTGGAAACTAATCTACTCCAATGTTGTGGGCCCAAGGAAATTTTTTTCAACAATCCGGGCCAAATCTAACGGTCGAAATCCAGAGTGGCTGATTTCACAATCTGTTTTAGAAATTGTCAGTTGATTGTCTATTTGTTCAACTTGATTAATAGTAGGGAAAATTCTCTCACGTGTGTATTAGACTATTATTTGATTTTTTAAAATGTTTGTTCACCAGAGAGACAAATCCCTTTCGTTTCAGCTTCCAAATTATTATGGTTCAATAGTCAAGTTGGAAGCTTCCTTCAGTTTCGCTTTCTTATTCGAATGGTCCAAATTGGTGAGCCGAAAAACGGAAAAGGCAGCGTTAACCATAACTTGTACTTGCTTCAATTGTTTATGTCTCACTATTTTTTTTTTCAATAATTAATCATAATTACTATTGACCTTCATAATCAATTTTTTCTCTCTTTTATAAATGGAGTTTTAATGTTCAAATTGTACGAAATAATCTCTCACTCAAAATTAACTATTATTTAAATTAAAAAAAAAATACGTATTTTATTATGATGTCTATATTTCATATTTCATTCTATCAAATAGGTCGGTTATTTTGTGATCCCATTGAATTGATAAAATTAGGTGAGCAACATTATTTATATTACTTCACACGGTTCAAACTATGAATGTTAATCAATAACATACTTAAATTGGAAGCACCAACTCTAATTCACATTCACACAAAAGTATAAGACCTTTTATCCGAGTAAAATAACTTATTGAAAGAACACCTTTGTACCCGTTTGAATGTTTTTCGGGTGGGATCCATGTGGTCCAGAGATATGTGACTTGTAAAGTTCGTCAATGGTGGGCAGTTGTTTTCAATTTTGTTGACCATTGTACCTAACCTAGAATATCATATTTTTCTCCTTTTTTGTAAGTTAAAACTCGAATCTCAAAAATCTTGTGCGAAATGCTTTCTGCTTACAGCAATGAGCACTCATTCAGGTTTTTAAGTCTAACTTCTCTTCTTCATCACAATGCAAACTGTTCCGCTAAAGTGCAGCCGTTGAACCTCTCTTGCTTTTGCATTTCAAACATATCCTTTGTTTAGTTTTGTTCTTTTGAAATTGAATTTTAAACATTCTTAAAACTCTATTTCTTCTTAATTTTGTCTTCTCGTGAATCTCTGGACTTCCCGGAGAGTTGAAATGGGCATTCATAGTGAGTACCCGGTTATCGGTCTTCTTCTTTCCTTCGTTTTTGTTTTATGTTCCCTTGATCAGTTTTCCCATGCAGTTGACACGGTCACAAAAGATCTGTCGATAGCAGACGGAGGAAGCTTGATTTCAGCTAATGAAATCTTTCAACTGGGGTTCTTTAGCCCTGAAAATTCTAGTCTAAGATATGTTGGTATATGGTATCACCAGATTAAGGAGAAAGATTTTGTATGGGTCGCAAATAGAAATAATCCGATCTCTGGTGGAAACGGAACTTTAATGATCGGTAACGATGGTAATTTGATTGTTTTAGATGGGAATAAGAACGCAGTTTGGTCATCTAATGCTTCTGTTTCGTCAAACGACACGGCAGCGGTACTCAAGGATGATGGAAATCTTGTTCTTTCAAGTAGGGAAAACATACGTAATATGGAAAAGGCTAATTGGCAGAGTTTCGAGCATCCAACAGATACTTATCTACCAGGCATGAGAGTTCGTGTGAATGCTGCAATGGGAGAGAATCATGCTTTCACTTCATGGAAATCTGCCAGTGATCCTTCACCAGGAAACTATACTTTGGGAGTTGATCCTCAGGGTTCTCCGCAGATAGTGTTATGGGAGAAACGAAAAAGAAGGTGGAGAAGTGGGCAATGGAATTCAGCAATATTCACAGGTGTTCCCAACATGGCTAATATAACTAGTTTTTTATACGGCTTCAAGCTATCTGTCATTGAATCCGATGGAAACATGTATTTTACATACGTCGTATCAAATAAATCTGATTTGTTGAGATTCAAAGTTAGCTGGGATGGAAAAGAAGAGCAGCTGAGATGGAGTGATAGGACAAAGACTTGGACTTTGATCCAAGGGCAACCTGAAAACGATTGTGAACTTTATAATTTCTGTGGGAATTTTGGGGTCTGTAATGTTTTTAATTCACCCAAATGCAGTTGTATGGAAGGATTTGTACCAAAGCATGATGAGCAATGGAGAATGGGAAATTGGTCCGGTGGCTGTGTTAGGAGGGTTCGTTTGCAGTGCCAGAGGAATGGCAGTGAAACAGGGGGAGAAGACGGGTTTAAAGGGTTTAGGAACATGAAGTTGCCTGATTTTGGTGACATGGTGTCAGTGGGGCAGGAAACTTGCAAAGAGAAGTGTCTACAGGATTGTTCTTGTAATGCATATTCAGAAGTTTCTGGCATTGGATGCATGATATGGAGAGTGGATGTGATTGATGTTCAGCATTTTCAAAAAGGTGGCAGTTTGCTGCATGTTCGGCTTGCGGATTCTGAATTAGGTAAGCCAAACTTTCTTCAATTTTGTTATTATGGTCTTTGCTTCCATCTTTCCCTGAGACGTTTTGAGATCACTTTCCTAGTTGATGTGCATAAGCGTATTTCACTTCAATTATTTATGTCCATAAGTGTTAGACTAGTTAATGGATAGATTCTTGAAAATCTTTATGAAGTATATCATGGAAATTTTATTCAATATTGCTTAATTTATTTCATTCTTGGTAGTTGGTAGGCATGTCAGGAAAATGTCAATTACTATGTGATATATCTGTGCTATATTAGAGAACACCAGCGGAGATTTCTGATCTCAAAATATTGGTAGGCATGTAAGGAAAATGTCAATTACTATGTGATATATCTGTGCTATATTAGAGAACACCAGGGGAATTTTTGATCTCAAAATATGATCATCAAAAACAAGAGAAGCATTATTTAAGTTGCTATCAGTCAAGGAACATAAGATTCTTCAATTGAGAACCTTTCATGGGATCTGCTCTGAGTATGCTAATTAAGTTTACTCATTCAGGAACTTTTTGGGGACTGTAAGCAATAATTGTCAGAGCCTGTCTCGTGGCTTTAATTGGTAAGCATCACCTAGGACTGTAATCAACTCAACAGCTTTTGCAAGGTCTAGCAATATAAAGTTGCAGCATTGGTGTTAGATTTATTCTATAATATGCTGAATTGCATTGGCTTCTTTCCAGCAACAGATTAAGTAGAGATGCTACTTGTAGTGTCCTTACGATCAACTGAATTTTTGCTTGTGCAGTTAACTTTCTTTCATCTTTTGATACTTTGGTGGTGTTATCTGAAAAATCTTTATCCTGTCTTCGAATGTAGGTAGCAAGAGAAAAATAACTAATGCTGTGATAGCCATAATTGTTGTGATTGGAGTGTTCTTCCTAGGTATATCTGTATGGCTTCTGTGGAGGTTCAGACGAAAAATGGAAGGTATGGTCTTTTTACCGTTTCTTTAACTGGAAGATTCAAAACAGGGCAGTTCTTGATCATAATCTCTTAATTCTTTTCTTTCTCCATTGTTTTCTGTAGCATTCTGCAAAGATTCATCAACTCCATGTTGCAAGAGCAAAGATACAGAAGTTGTAGATATGAGCAACAGCAAAGAATTCTTGACAGATCTTTCTGGACCAGCTGATATGTTGGTAGATGGAAGTGAAGTAAATGGTGCAGATTTACCAATGTTCAGTTTTAACACTGTAGCACAGGCTACAAGCAACTTCTCTGAAGAAAATAAGCTTGGGCAGGGGGGATTTGGTCCTGTCTACAAGGTAAATTTTTATCCTGAACATGTTGTAAAAGGTTTTTAAGTTGGTGAAATGAACTAACTCCAGTGTTTTCTTTAAATGCCAGGGAAAGCTTCCCGGGGGACAAGAAATAGCCATAAAGAGGCTGTCAAGAAAATCTGGCCAAGGCTTAGAGGAGTTTAAAAATGAGATTATACTAATTGCAAAGTTACAACACAGAAATCTGGTTAGACTACTAGGCTGCTGCATTCAAGGAGAAGAAAAAATGCTGATTTATGAGTACATGCCAAACAAAAGTTTGGATTTCTTTCTTTTTGGTATGTTATTTTACCTTATTAAATAGTTGGATTTTGCAATTCATTACTTCTTGTCATTTAGAGTTTTGTCAAGCATTTTGTATTGATGTTTTTTTTGGCATTTTCTGATAAATGTTACGGCAGATACAACAAAGCAAGTTCTAATAGACTGGGCAAAACGCTTCTCAATTATTGAAGGAATTGCAAGAGGTCTCCTCTATCTTCACAGAGATTCAAGACTTAGAATAATTCATAGAGATCTAAAGGCGAGTAACATTTTGTTGGATGAAGATATGAATCCAAAGATTTCAGACTTTGGCATGGCTCGAATATTTGGTTTTAACCAAAATGAAGCAAACACAAACAGAGTTGTTGGCACATAGTAAGTGTTGCATGTTCAAATATGTACACAAGACTTCCAAGCTTTCAGCCCATGTCAACTACTTTATTACCTTGATATGTAAACATTGTTTTCTTACAATGCAGTGGCTATATGTCTCCTGAATATGCAATGGAAGGCCTATTTTCAGTGAAGTCAGATGTATATAGCTTTGGGGTATTGTTACTAGAGATTGTGAGCGGTAGGAGGAACACTAGCTTCCGTTTATCAGAACACTCTAGCCTTGTTGGGCATGTAAGTAGATTGATTCTGTTTTCTTGTTAAACTTTCAATAACTAGGAAAGATTATGACATTTTTCTATCGGTTGATTAGAGGTAGTGAGAGTTACATAAAATTTACCATTTCAGGCATGGAATCTTTGGACGGAAGGCAAAGCAACCGAGCTCATAGATCCAAAAATCCGGGATTCAAGTTCTGAAAGTCAGATTTTGAAATGTATACAAGTAGGAATGCTATGTGTGCAAGATTCTGCAATGTATAGACCAACAATGGCATCCGTGGTATTAATGCTTGAGAGTGAAACTCCAACCCTTCCATTGCCTAGACAGCCCACATTTACTTCAATGAGAAGCTCTGTTGATGTTGATTATTTTATGGAAGTTCATGATACTGTATCCTCAAATGATTTGACAGTAACTATGGTAGCAGGCAGATAGCTAGAGCCAACAAAAAAAAAAACTTCTTTTCATTACATATTGTGTATAGTTCATTTTTTGGAGGGTGGTTGATTTAAGTTTGACGAGATTTTATGTATTCCTCTATTTGAAAACATATGAGAGTGGTATTTCATTGACTTTTTGTGAAAATTAGATAGAATATACAGCAGAAACAAATGGGGCAAGTATTTGAGCTGGATTAGGGGATGGATGCTGGGAAGTGAGACAAAGCCATATCATAGCCGCCGTCAGTTTTTATGATATTGAATTGTATTTGTGTTTGGAGGACTTGGAATAATTTGGCCCCTGTAACTTATTTTATTCTCCACAAGAATATAGAGAATTTGTTTATAATGTTAATCTGTTTTAATACTGCTGATTATTACTCATGGATATACAAATTACATGGATCCTTTTCCTTCCTGCATATTACTTTCCAAAATGAAGCCTGTTTCACAATGGCCTTGGGCTATCATCCCAAGTGGCTAGCGGATACCCATCAAGACACCTATGTATTTTTTCTGGTTTGAAATGTTCTAAGGTAAATTATAAGCATATCCGATATAGGCTAAAAGGGATTTAGCAAGACAATTAAACCATCATAGTTTATCTTTCATCCTTTTCAAAAAAAATAAAAGAAAGGTTGTCGTTCGGCGACCTTGCAATGAATATAAGATTATTAAATTTAAAATGGTTTCTGCAAAATTTAGATGGACACGTTAAAGAAGTTTCAGAGCACGCTCTCATCGGTTCAAAAGATTTATAATTATTACTTTATATTTTTCTTTTATCAAAATTATCACTAACATGATTAGCGTACATTACATACATATTCCTCGTCAAAATTTATTAAACGAACACACAAATAATATAATATGCCTTGTCACATTCTGGTAGTTGAGATCATAATAACGTAATAAAAGTAAGGATATTCTATTCCCACAAATCTAAGATAAACTCAATCCATAACTTCTAATGCAAATGATAAATATGTAATTTAAATTCATAATAAAAAAATTCTATTTTTATCGTTACCATATCACTCATATATTATGAGAATACAAATATATATTTATATATATACAAAAATATACACAAGATATATAAGCAATATATAAATCTTTATATACATCATCGAGCATTATGACTAAAACACAAAATAATAGACTCATGCAAAATAAAATTCTTAGATGGCTGTGAGAAGAATCTGAAACTCTAATACTCTTCACTAAAATCCTACGAGCCATATATATATAAGTTTAAAATTGAATCAATTTCAGATAAAATTTTAAACTCAGAGAATCTATAGCATGCTTATATACTTTTTAAAATTATATTTTCAGAGAGTTTAATTTAAAAAAAAAAAACACATGCAGGGATATATAAAGAAATGGGTCAAAGATTAGACTGCCCTTCATCCTCTACTTCTCACATGTACCGGTACCTGCACAGAATAGAGATCAGGAGGTACTTTTAAGCACCATAACTTTCTCCCTTATAACTCCCAGTGAGGGTATCATAAAATAAAAATACAGGCTAAATTATATAAATTAGAAATAAAAAAAAACATGATTTAAAGTATAAGAAAAATTAGATGATTCATTATATAGCCAACATCATAGCATATATAGCAGCAGTAAAGCATAAACATTAAAATTAACCTCCGGCCTCTCAAGCAAATCAGTATCACTATAACAAAATCATCATAATGAATAAATATCATAACTTTGCAAATAACTCATAAATAAGGAGACCTCCTCCCGGTCTCCACCACAACAGTAAATTCAACGCCTCCCATATAGTCTCAAATCACATGTTTTTATAAAATAATTTTATAAAATAAAATAAATAAGTTTTTATAAAAGGTAATAAGTATCTACTCACTAATTATATCTCCAAAATAGAAATTAAGTGAGAACTGAATTAAGGTAGACTAGGTGGTTGCTCCCTCGACATATTTATATCATAGTTATATTAGTTATTAAAATAATAATTGGAATATACATATTTAAAAATTAACTACAACATTAATATACAATGAGCTTCTTCCAAAAATCTATTATTATACCTAATCTATAACTAATCAAGTTAGTTCTAACTTAACTGAGTATAATAATAAAAAGAATTGTTCGCAATAATTAGTTATTTTCATAACAAAATAATAATTATTATTGAAAAATTTACTGAAATACAAAAATAAGATAGTAATGATGCTAAAAATCATACCGAAAAGTCAATTTAACCCTTAGACATTCAAATCGCAAGTAATTGCAAAAAGTTCCAAATTTTGAATAGCAACTCTACTCTCTTTTTGGCTTAATCGTTAACCAAATTGCTCAAACGAAGTTTTTAAAGTGTAGCCTATATCGAGTATGTGAAATTAGTAGCAAGAAACGGAACTTTAATTGGTAACAAATCGAGTAATTTGAAAGAAATTATAGAAAGTCTAAAAGAAAAAAAAAATAACAGAGGAAAAGCTGCTGGAAATTAAGAAGGGAACGATGATTCTGCTTTCATTTGTTTACTTTAATTTAATTTTATGGATGAAAAATTGCTTAATTTCCTTTAATGAATAAAAAGAAAGAAAAAGAAAGAAAAGGTAAAATGGGTATTACAGTCATACCTTGGATTTTGATTTGCTATGAAAATCCAATAGTAAAATCTGTGTGATAATGTATTGAATTCACTTAAATTTATTATGCTATCAAACAAATTTGGATTAGTATATTTTCAGTAACCATACTTAATTTTAACTTATGATGTAAACTTAAAATTTGTGTTTTTTTTTAAAGGGTTAAAGCTTTTAAGAAAAAGAAAGTCTTGAATCAAACAAATGTCAGTAATTGTATAAATTTTTTTTTTTTTTTTGCTATATCTTTTTTTTCCTTTCCATTGTATGTTCGTAAAATTATTTTGAAGTGTTAAGTACGATTGTATGAAGTTAAAAAAATCTTCTATTGAAAAGTTATAAGGCAAATGAGTGATATATTAATGGAATAAACTTATACACCCAATGTCTTAAAATTTTATGTTGAAAGTTGTATCTAAACTTATGAATATATTCACTTATTTAGCCCATATAAACTCTTCAAATTTTGAATTTTCTGGATTTTTAACAAGTAGTGTTAGAATCAATAGTTTGGAAGAGATGTAAGTATAGAGACAATGGACAATTTGTGAGCTCTAATAGTTGCTTTCCCACATGGAATAAAGAGTTATAAACTTTCAAGTGAAAAAGGCTCAAGAAGGGCAAGCTAACTTAGGATAGATTAGAGTTAATGATTTGGAAGAGATGCTAGTATAGAGATGGTAGTCAATTTATGTGCTCTAATAGTTGCTTATCCATGAGAAACAAGGAGTTATGAACTTTTAGGCAAAAATGGCTCAAAAAGAGTATGCTAGCCTAGGGTGAAGTGATAAGGCATGGCTTTTAAAAAAAAGAGTACATTTAGCCTCTATGTGACTCTAGTTGAAGCATTGATAAGCGTACACTCTAGGATAAGTGGATTAGATATGGTGGAGCATTGGCAGGCGCAAACTCTAGGATAACTGGGTTAGGCTTGGTAGGATATAAACTCTTGGTAATACTGTAATACTTGAAAAAAAACTTTCATTCTAGAGAAATTAAGTAAAGTCCAAACTCAATATGAAAAAGACTCACACTTAAAAAAGAGATTGTTGAGTTCAAGTGTAAGTGCATAAAGTAAAAATGTTCAACATTAAAAAGGAAAAGGCAAATAAATAATATTTAGTAGAATGAACCATAGATCTAATACCTTAAGATTTTAGATTAGAAGAAGTGTTCAAATCCATAAATGTGTTCACTTATTTGGCTTATGTATGTCCTCTCTAGTTTTTGGATGAAATTCCTCGGTACTAACACCTATTGTATAGTATAGGCTTGAAGAATAGCTATACATACTAGGAAACCCCTAAAAATAACAAACACTTCAAGAGTTCATTGATTGTTGTTTTATGGTGTCAGTAAATCTATTTGTTTAAAATTGAAGAAATGTAAACTCCTGTAAGTTCTTGATAATTTAGAGGGTGTTCACATATCTTTGCTTGACTCATCTATAGGAAACCTCATTCATTTAAGGTAGTGAACTTCAGAAAAACTTGGTTAAAAAGGCTATCTTTTTTAATGGCCTACCTTTCTAATTTGTATACACTAGATTTAAGTTCCACCTGGATTAATCTAATCCCAACTATTATTTGAAAGATTTCATAGTTGAGACACCTTTACTTTAATGAGTTTCTAGAGATGTAGTGAACCACTAGCACAAGCTTCTCTACCTCATCTTCAAATACAGTAAGGAATATGTATTTATAAAATTAGTTGCATAGAGTAAGGGTTAGATAAATTATTAGTATCAAAGAGTTAGGATTAAATGGCAACTTGATTTTATATAAATAAGAGTTAGGCAATTGGATTTTTAACTTGAAGGGTCTCTAATGCTTCAAAATGCAAACAAAGACTAGTAATGCTGAAACTATTATGACTATTATTGTTGATATTACTGAGATGTCCATTCTAAAGTTTACCACCTTTTCAAGTGATGTTAAGAAATTTGACAATTAAACAATGAAGCTAACGTTGCAATGGTCTTACTTGATAGAAGACCCTAAGAAGAAGCAAGAGAAACTCCAAAATATAAGAGTCTTGAAATTGAAATAATCATCATATATAGTGAAAAAAATGGCTTGTTCTACTAGAAGATTCCCACAAATGTAATTTTTTAAGCTATCCAACTTATGTTCAATGGATAGGTGGAGAATAGAGGAAAGAGCAATGAATAATCATAGGAAGTTATATAAAGTGGAATGTAAGGTGAAGATTGTTCCTAGAGGATTATGGCCAGTTAGTACTCTTACCAATCTGAAGTTGAGCATGCCATATGAATTTAAAATGATAGGTCAAGGCTGCAGGGGAGAAAATTGGTACAAGTTAAAGCATTTACTTCCACTATAAAAAAGAAATTTTATGTATGTAGATTTCAAAAATGTTGTTTGCATGTCAATCTTTTAAATTTCTCTTTTTCCTTTTTCCTTTTTCTCTGCAAGTTAATTTTTAGAGGTTTACTATTTGTGGTTTGTTCATTAAATTGAATAATCCCTTGAAGAGATTAGCAGAGAAACCAAATTTTTATTTTAAGAATTGGCTTAACGTAGTAATTTTAGCCAAAGATTTTATTGTTGGCCATAAGTGTTTATCACCTCATTAAACACATAAATCATATGTCTTTATAATTGTTCATTCCAGAATGTTAGATTATTTATAATTGAATAATATTATAAACTTAAAAAATATTCATGCTAAATAGAAAAAATATTACTGCGAAATATATTCAAATTTATGCAGTACAACAAATTTTGAATCAACCACCAAATTATGAATCTTCTAAGTTCTTATTACTAAAGTTTTCATTAAAAAAAATTTCTATTGTTCATTGTAGTTCTTCTAATAATGAGATGTCAAAATAGCATCATATTTATATTTAAACTTGAGGACCATAAGCTAATAGGTATAAAATTTCTTTAATAACAGGATAACTCTATATTGTGTATTTTTATTTAGTCAATCATCAAATTGAAACAAGGCCACAGTTTTTATAAATTAAAAGGCCCATACTTTTATAATAAATTGAGCCAATATTTTATTTAACATAATTTAATTAATTTAATTGGGATAACTTTTATGATAGTATATAATACATAATTAATATATATTTGACCTACATATTATTGGATTAAAATCTAGCAATCTCTCACTTGGGTCATATATGTCTTATAATGTGCATTATAGCTTTATAAGCTCCAAAAAAATTTCTGTTATTATCAAAAGTATCTTAAATTTATATTAATATATTTTGTTATATTTGTCATAACTAGAACTTCATTGTTCACGTATATCAATACAACCAAATAACATAGATCAAATATGAATGTGTAGTATAAAAATTAAATACAACATGATCTTAACATAGTTATTTTTAACTGATCCACTTAATAAGATATACCTTAAATAAAATTCGAAGTTTAAATAAACTAAAAACTTGTTATTCTAGTAAATAATCATGAAAATAATTCACAAAATATGTCTATAACTGAATAGCATTTAAAATACAAACTCTTACTAAAATTATATATCTTTTAAAAATATAATACTCGTATGAGCGTTGTGCTCAAGAAAGACTTTGGGCAGTAAGCAATACCTTAGTAAGCAAATCTACAATCATGAAATTTGTCTTAATATACTTTATAGATATTTGACTACTCTGAACTCTTTCTTTGACAATTAAGAATTTGATATCTATATGCTTTAATTTCGTTGAGCTCTTATTGTTAATAGAATACAGTACTAATAATCTATCATCACATAATATCTTTAATGGTTTTTAATACCATCTATAATTCGTAGCCTGGTAACAAAATTTTGTAACTAGATTCCATGATTGGATGCCTCATAACATATTATATATTCTACCTCTATAGTGGAAGACTCTATGAGTATTTGCTTGGCACTTTTCAAGAAAATAGCTCTTTTAGCTAGCAAGTAGATATAGTTTGACATGGATTTTTTACTATCTTAGCATCTTGTATGATTTGAATTTAAATATCCAGTGACCTCTAATTTATCTATTTTCTTATATACAAGCATGTAGTCTTTTATTTGCTGCAAGTATCATATAATCCATTTGGTTGCTATCTAATAATCCATTCTAGAATCAATAAAGTATTTGCTCAGCATCCTTACTATATACATAATATTAGCTTGCATGAATACTTCAACATACATTAAACTTTTTATTACTGATTGTTGACGTCGTCCAAATTTTAAACGTAAAAAATAATTAAAAATGGAGTCGCCATCTATCCAAATAATGGTGGGATAGATCACCTAAAAAATTTAGATTCCAAGTTCGAGGGGTTGATTAAG
>JAWDEX010175628.1:0-13019 GCA_035221805.1 Trichilia hirta | reverse complement strand
AGATTTTAAATTCTATTACTTGTTACTTCTTCACTTATCTACCCGAAATAAGCAATAAGGCCTTTTCCTTGTCCATTTAAAATAAACGCCATTACCTTTATAGTAATACATTTTGTAAAACTTTTCATCCCATCATGCCCATTGGTTGCCTCCACCTTGTTGTTGGACCATTTAAAAAAGTTCTCAGAACTGGTCTACATGGGGCATGGACTCTGTTAAATGTAGCCTACCAATTGAATAATACGTGATATATCATATATGAAAATATAAAATATGTGATAATAATAAAATTTTGTTATGAATTTATATAATGAAATTTATATAAAAATTTTATATAGCTAGTAACAGTTTTTAACAAAAATAATAAAATATCAAATTCTAGGGAATCTAATGTTTACGTTTTCATGCCTTCAGCTTGAGTCGGCCTAACCATTGCAACGCCAAGCCCCTATTGTCACAAGGAAGATATGCCCAAGCAATCTAAGCCACAATCCCATCGATTTACCGACCCAAAACTATTTTCCCGCGGCACCACTGTCTCTAGGAGACAACCTCAATTACCCTTAGGGGAAAAGATTCGACTCAAAGACCTTGGGCGTGAAGATCATCAGGCGGTTAGCCAACATCAAACTCTGGTTCTACTCAACAATAACCTACGAAATTAGAGGGGTTAGTTTTCATTGTCAATCTTAAGGGAAGAACACTCGATCATCAAGTGACTAGTCAACATCCAACTCTAGCTCTAGTCAACATCAACTCTAGTTCTACTCTACATCAAGGTAGGGGTATTGGTTTTATTGTTTTAAATCCTTTTTTATAATTTACAATTTTTATTGTTGTAAATCTTTTTTTATAATTTACCTAAAAATTTGGAGCGTCGGTTTTATTGTTGTAAATCCTTCTTTATAAATTACCTACGAAGTTGGGGGGTGTTAGTTTTATTGTTGTAAATCTTTTTTATAATTTACTTACTAAATTAGGGATGTTGGTTTTATAGTTGTAAATCTTTTTTTTTATATATATATATTTTAAAAAGTTTGTAGCCAATAGTAATACGAAGCTCGATTTAACTCCACTTCAAAAATTAACTTGCTTCGGCGGAGCTTGTGGTCACTCGTTCCTCGCTTGTTACAACCCTAGTAAAGAATCAGTAAAAAATGCAGCAGAAAAAGTTTGAAGAAGAACACCATTGAAAACACGGAAAGTCTCCAGCCGGCTTTTAAAGATGTCTGAGATTGATTATATTATTACTTCAATCTTCTGCTCTTCAATAACAAAGCAGGAAACATTATTGAAAAATATTTCAAAGCAAATACTTCGAACCAGCAACCACTCTCATAAGTCCTAATCATTTTGACTACTTCAAATCAACTTAAAATTTGCTTATTATCGTTGTCTTATGCATTGATTATTTCAGTTGCTTGTTATATGGATACGGTTTGGCTGATAGAGATAGTGAATTGATAATATATTGTAAACCTCATAGTCATGCGCAGTAAGTTCGATTCATATTGTAAGGTCCCTCAGTTTCCTCAAAAGCTTGAAAACTCCGTTACCTGTATTTGAAGATTCTTTGGTTTCAAAATCAGAATGTTTTGGCTTTAGTCCATGCAAGGAAGAAATATGAAATTATTGATTTGAATATATAAATAAAAATTTGTGAAGCAAACAATATATAGACACAGGTGATCTAATTTACAAGAAAGACTTCCAAAGTTTAATGGAGAGAATAAACGAACTGTATAATTCAGAACAACAAAAATCTTATAATGTTAATAGGAACTTGTTGAATTAATGTTGCAACGATCATTGGCAGATGTTGAAGAATAGCCAGCTTGTGAGTGCATAGACTTTGAAAGTTGAACCTCTGAACTGTTGCTTCCCTTAACCGTATAATAGTCTCTAGTGGTTTTAGACTTCAAATATGATTCTTCATTAATTTCATAGAGATCATCAGCAGAAGCAGAGGAAAGACCATGATCAAACTCTGATAATATATACTGAGACTTTGTTGCTGCAGTACTCCAACAACGCCTCATCCCTAGGTTCTCTCTCAAAGTTTTGAACCTCATATCTTGACCATACCTTCCACCTTCAGGCATCATATCAGGTATGGTAGATTTTCCTTCCAGCATTCTCACTACTTCTGACATAGTAGGCCTAAGAGATGGTGAAGCATTGGTGCATAAGATAGATACTTTAATCATCCTTTCCACTTCTTCATTCTTGTAGTTTAATCCTAGCTTCGGATCCACTAGTTTGAGTAGATTTCCATCTTCCTCTAAATGAGAGGCCTGCAAAAACATAAAAATTGTCACAAGGTTTGACAAGAACAAAATGACAAAAGAAAATTGAAATACAAAATAATTTAGCAGCACTAAAAGAACATTTACAAAATGCAAAAGGTGGATGAAATAAATTAGTTACAAACCCAATCTATAAGACAAACGCAATCAAACTCTGAAGCTACAGAATAGTTCATATTGTTTCTCCCACTAACAATTTCTAAAGCCACAACTCCAAAACTGTAAACATCTGCTTTGTAAGTCAAATAACCCCACAGAGCATATTCTGGAGCCATATATCCTCTGCAATAAAAATTATCATTGTTTTAGCTGAAACAATAACCAAAGTATCAGTATTAGATGAGATATACGTGGGCTTACATGGTTCCAGCAACACGAGTACTGATGTGTGTTTTCTCCTCCTCATCAAGCTTAGCCAGTCCAAAGTCGGATATTTTGGGGTGTAGATCCCCATCAAGGAGAACGTTATTAGCTTTGATGTCTCTATGAACAATTTTGAAACGTGATTCTTCATGAAGAAAGGCTAAACCTCTGGCTATCCCGAGACAGATCTTCTGTCTAGTTGGCCAGTCCAACTCCAATTGACAGTTTTCATGGCCTTAAAGTTAACCATTGCAATGCAATTAGAAACATTACAAGAGAGGGAGAAATAATACATAGCTAAATCTAACTTTTTGGATCCTAATTTACTTAACTTCTCCAATACAAGCAATTGATAAAAATTTTACTACATTAAACCTACCAAACAAAGCACGGGCAAGGCTGTTGTTTTCCATATGTTCATATACTAGCAAGAGTTGATCCCCTTCAATGCAACAACCATGAAGCTTGACAAGATTTGGGTGTTGCAAACAGGAAATCATGCCTATCTCATTCAAGAACTCACGATTTCCCTGCTTTGATTTTGAAGAGAGCTGTTTCACAGCAATTATAGTACCATCTGCTAACACACCCTGCTTCCCAGTCATAGAAAAATAGATGCATGTATTTAAGTATGACTATTGAAGATATTAAGATGATAATTACTGTGGCCAATGATTGCCAATATACCTTGTAAACAGGGCCAAATCCACCTTCTCCTATCTTGTTTATGGGATCAAAATTGTTGGTTGCAGTCTTAATTTGCTTTAAGGTAAAAGAAATTGTTTGAAGATCTGATCTTTTTATAGAATCTGCCCAAACATAGAGAGGATGAGTATGCTTAAAATGAATTGCCTTATTCATTTGTTTGCTGATTTTCATTTCTTAATGATGTGCAGAATAAGAGTTATGAATTGCTTCATATTTGCCGGCCACCTCTAGTTGTGAATATATATATATATATACACACGCACGCCGCTTTCAACCTTGATTTCAATGGCGCGCACACACATGTGTGTGTGTGTTTGTGCCATCGAAATCAAGGTTGAAATTGCTCGAAAGTAACTAAAAGGATTTTTCATTTTATCATAACTTTCATTCCTAATAGATGTTGAGCAGGATAAGCAACTTTTGTCATTTGTATTTATTTATTTTTGGTGATTTTTCCATTAGAAACGAGCCAAACCTTTATCTTTGACACTTTGGTTTCTGTGATAGTATTTCAAGCCAATGATTCCCAACACCATGAGTATGAGACAAAATCCTACCAGGAAACCAATGACAATTGGTACAGTCTTGTTTTTCTGTTTGAAGTCTGCCCAAGAATAATGGTTAGAAACATATAAAAACATGGATAGAAATAATTAAAAAATTTGGCCAGGCTTAATTAAATTGCTGAATATTAGTAACATAAATAGATCACTAAAAAGTATCATCTTTGATGATTGAAATGGATGAAAAAGGGGAGTTTAGCAGTAAGGCATCAGAAGCAGAGCTATTAGCTGTAGATGCAAGAAATCTAATAACTGTTATAGCCAATTAATCTGCCAAAAACTGAATATCTGGTTTTCAGTAGTTTTCTGATGCAGAATTATATTAACTGTCTGCAGTTAAACTTCATTTTACAAAAGCAGGATAGTACAATGTTTATAGTATAAAACAATAGGAGAAATTGAAGAAGAGCAGGAGAAAACACACACCAGGGTTCACTACAGAAATAGCTGATATGAGAGGACCATAGACTCCCTGTTTAGGAATTGCCAAAGTGCCTTTGCCCCCCCAATTTAAACGTATCTCTAAGGTATTATTTGTAACAGTGGCATTATAGGATTTTATCACAGGCTTAAGAACCCCTGAAGCTTCAGATGCTATATTGAAATCTTTGTCAACTAGTTTGTCCTGAAACATGACAATCCAGTGAAACCTTTTTCAGTATGTCATTTCCTGAAAGCACCAAACTTAACAAGAGACATTAGGACAAATCATGAGCTTTTGCTTCCAATCCATCTTATTATTCAATACCATATCCACTTCTCAGGATCTCACAGTGCTAAAATGTCTCCATTCAAAGAATAATTCTTCACTGTAATTATTTACCTGAATATAAATATCAAATATACGCCTTCCGAGGCTGTGAAATGTACTATCATTTGTAAACTGGATCTCCGCAAAGTGTAGATTCAAAGAATAATTCCCATTTTGTAAACAATAGCCAAAATAAGTAAGTGAAACAGGAGCGATGCGAGCATTAATGTATAGCTCAGAAATGTCTGACGAATACGAATTTGCAATGTAATGCGTGTTTTGTTCGTCATTGTCATCTGCAAAGTCTCCAGTGGTAGTAAATCCCCAGTTTGTTTCATCATTTAAATGGTATGCTGCTGTACCACCACCACTTGCATCTCCTACAAATGTATGGCCATTTACTTTCACAGTATTTCCACCACAATTAATGAATAAAGAGTGCGAATCTGTCAAGATAGAATGTCAGAATATTTTAGCAATAAGCAGTTGAAATGCTGGTAATACAACAACAAAATTACAAACCACACATTATTAAACAATCTTTAGTACAGGATACAGAAGATACATGATTCTAAACTTCAATCAACTTGAAGCCTAGATAGATTTCATGGTGATTTGTTGATATTTGCATTTCAAGAACATACTTACATCGGTTACACTTGAAATCATTCCTGCATGGTAGACCTCCACTTCTAGTTTAAATCAAGCAAAACAACATGTCAGCACACTATACGCATTGCTTGAGATCAACAATTTATTACTTCTGACAGACTAAGAGAAATTGAAAAAAAAAAAAAAAGGGTTGTTGATGTCCAAATAAATTTTGCCGATCAATGATATGCAAGAAGGAAAATCTTGCAACAGCAAATGTGCTAGAATAAACTTCTGTAATTCAAGCACCTGTCTCCCCAAACCCAAGGATCTTAGAAAATCAATGAGGGGAAAGGACAAAACGATTATATTATGACATCCCTATCTCAGACCTTCTTTAATAATTGGTTATTAGGTCTGACACTTGGTAACAAAGCAAGAAAAGCAGCTTACAAGTTGTTTTCAGCCGGAGAACTTTGGTACAGATTCAGATTTAAATCCCTAGTAAATAACAGAAAATAAAGCAAAGTATCAGCACATTAATCTACCACATAATATTATTCATTCAATAAAATAAAGGAAGTTTACTGTCTCTTCTGACAAGCAGGTTGCTCCGGGCCTTGATAAGTGAAATTATTGTATGAAAGATCCCTGCATACAACAAAGAAACAGAAGTAGGAATATTACGGAACTGGAAGATGCAAGAGGATGTGCTTTTATAACTCATTTCGGATTTTGACTCTGTATTACGGCTCACTAATAAAAATCATAATTAATCCTAAATAAATAAATAGAAAATACAATACATCTAAAACACAAAAATGGGCAACGATCGAAGGCTTGTCCAACTAGGTAATAACTGAATACGTAAACAAATTATTCACGAGTAAAACCACGTGCTTCTATAATCTAAATTAACAAATCAAAGAAGAATGAAGCAAATCAATTGAATAGAAGCTCCATATATAGTCTGATTGACTGTTAAGTGGACTCCATTAATAAAATTAATCTAGTTTGGGCAAAACAATACATCATAAGTGATTAATTTGCATTTAAAATAAGCTTGGACAATATGTCTATGTACTTAAAATATTTATTTAAATCATCAATTTTGAAAAACATTAGCAATTCACAGATCAGAAAATCTATGGAGGTTAATACAAATGCATATGGTAAGAATAGATGCGCAAAATTCCCCTTAGAGAACTAAGAAGAGATAAGGTACACACACACTGGTTCCTTTCTTCAAGATTGACACCGGTATACTGCCACTGAAAGAGTTGCCAGTTAAAATGCTGCCCAAAGCCACATCAAGCAGTTAAGGTGCTGGAGATCAAATGATTAACACAGTAAATTTAGAAATTTGGTCACTAACTTACGTGAATAACAAGTCCCCAGGAATCTCAAAACTGGGAAGCTCTCCAGTTAGCTTGTTAAAACTGAGATCCCTAAACATATACAGATGAAAATCAACCTCGACGCTAAACAAAACCTGCTTACTGATTTTACTCAATTGAACATCAATTACGTTCTATACAAAGGAATATTAATTTTGCATCAGATATACAAGAATACCAGGCCTTCGATTATGTTGGAGTGGCAAATGTATAAAACAATACAGCTAAGTTCTTAAATTTTTGAAAATGCTACACATAAAGTTCAATTTTCAATTTTCAAGGTACAAACTGTATTAAAACTGAGGGTAACATACTTACAAAATATGCAGCTTATTCAATGTCCAGATATATTCTGGTACCTCTCCCAATATACTACAGTTCCTCAAAGTTCTGGAGATTCAACGTTAATAAGTAAGATATAACAATTGCTACATGAATAAATGTGCTTCTTGGTCAGCATGATATAAAATAGACAGTGAACATACAGCTTTCTAATGCTTATCATGTTTTGAAGCTCAGGAAAATCCTGATCTGTTCCTGCTATATCACTAATCCTCCTGTACGAGCATCATATTAAACATGTCCTTTCATTAATATAGGAAATTAATCTGATGAATTGATGAATTAAATATCCTACTTCTTGCAGCGGAATACTTGAGAAAGTTTCACTCACAATTGATTTAGGTTTTTCAAGACAGAGATTGATGATGGAATGGGTCCTTCCAGTCCACTACCTTGAATTTCTCTGCACCAACTCAAATAAACCAGTCAAGAAAAGTCTAGGCCCAGAATGTAAGCTGAAATCCCTTTTTAATATAGAGAATCATACAGTCTCCAAAGTTGCTTCCAGTTTTGTATAAATTCTGGTATACTTCCATTGAAGTTGTTGTCACTGATCCTACTGCAATGTGCAATAAGAATGGAGTTCAGCCTGTGCTGCTAACAAATTTTATGCTTAATCTTATGATAATTAAGACAGCTCACAAGTCAATCAAATTCTTCAGCTCAGCTAGCTCAATTGGCAAATTTCCACTCAACCCATTGGAGGATAGTCTCCTGTAATCATTAATATAGTGATCTTCTAGAGCATACACTAGTCATGGGCAAAAACTGAATGCAAAAAACTTGTAAATGCCTTACAAGGTTTTCAAGTTGACTAACTTCCCAAGTGCGGTGGGTAGTGTTCCTGAAAATTGGTTTACTTCAATGTCCCTGGTAGAATAGACCTATTCAGGATACTAATAGAGTACATTATCTAAATATTCAACAAACTCATATCTAGACGTGCAGACACACTATAAGAATACTTGAAAAATTTATTGAAGCATTGCGGTTTTGTTGTGAGTGCATTCGATCAACTGATCAGTTTCAAAATTTTGGAGGTTCCACCATCTATCCAGTATCCAGATATGAAAACAGCAGATATTCAAAATTCTCATAGTAAGTGAACCCATCTTGAAAAAACATCTCTAGTTTTCTCTATCCATCCGATGACACTGGGCAGTTTGCAAAGTAGTAGAACACATAAAAGAGACAATGGTGAAGTAGTAATTGGTTCATTCTGCTCAGAAAATGGATAATTGATGACTATACTTAGCATATCAATGGTTAAACAAATTTGTGTAAATCAAGAATTCAAAGCTTACAAGTATGTGAGACTGGTAATGTTCCCCAAAAAACTTGGAATATTGCCTGATAATCGGTTTGCAAAAAGAGCACTGCATTTTCAATTATTGATCATTGTGATTAATTCAATGAAACAAATTAGAATTCTAATTGCATATCCTGATCAGAGAGAAGTAGATATAGCTTACATGAACTTCAACTGCATGGAAGCCCACTGGACTGGTATGGAACCACTAAGGTAATTGTAGGAAAAGTCACTGCAACAATAACATTGATCCATTTCAATGACTTTCTCAATCTCCCAATTGTCTTCGTTAGAGATTCCACATTCTAATTGAACGAATTTACGTATATACAATAAATGTTTTGTGTATCTCACACTTTCTCAAGGGAAGGAAGCTGGACCAATTCAGGCGGAAGTACTCCTGAAAGATTGTAACGTTTGAATTCTCTGAAAATGGAAAACAAAACATACACTGAATTATTGCTTCACAATCGTAAAAGATAGATATCTAAAACCACAGTATCAAATCAAACTCTCATGTCTATACAAACAATAAACTCCAGTCGAACATATCCAGAGCATAAAGACATTAAATATCTTGAAGCAAAGAAAATACCTACATTGCTATAATGTGGCTTGTATTACCAAATCCATTTCTGCAAGTAATGTTCTTGGTTGGATCTACACCCTTCAGTGCTGGTTTCTCGTGGACTTGACAGGCATTATCGGCATTGAAATTCCAGTCGGGAGCTCCCATTGTTTTGACAATTTGATTCAGAGCATCAACTACGTACATAATATCCAAATAGATACAAATTTAAGCCAGCATCTCTCAATTCAACGCTACAAGTATTACCACAACTGTATGTATACTATGGTTTAAGTTTAAGACAGCATTGGTAACAATATCGGAAATGATTTCGTAAACTATCAATGAAAAGTACTTAAAAATTTGTAAAAGAATTAATTTTTCTGAAAAACGAAAAAACAATTACTTCAATGAAAAGAAAATTACAATATCACCCAATTCGATCCAATTGAGTTTGACTTTCTGGTTTGCATTTTTCTGCCTACTGGTTATATACAAATTACAAGATACAACTCGCTAACTAAACGCTGGAACTATAGGCTATAATTGAATACAACCAATTATCTGGATTTATTTTCTCAAATTTTTTATCGATAATAACAATTGAGTCCCCAAATATTTACATATTGAACTAAAGATTTAATTGGTTCATCGGATTAAATTGAATCTAACTCATTTTGAAATAATTTAAACACTTTTTAATATAAATCCCGCCTTTCGATTTGCAATAATATAAACAATCTTCTTTGATGCTCATGTATGTTTGATTTCAAAATATGTATGAGATGAATGACAATCAGAACCGTGAAATTTAAATTAAAAAAATATATATATATATCCTTTAATATTAAATTTCATACAATTATATTGTGATGGCCAAAAAATAAGAATATTTCTTACCGTATCGAGTAGTAACCGCTTTATTGAAAAAGAGTGCAAAAAAATGTTAATAAAAATAAATTGAAAAAAAGAAAAGAAGATTATACTTGAAACGGGTGGGTGTAAGGTAAGGAAAGCGTAGAATTAATAATATGTTATCAATACTTGAATTCGTACAAGCTTTCTTTTTTCTGTATATAATCTTTTTATTTCCTAAAAATAAAATTCAAAACAACGTAAAAATTTGAACTTAACAGAAAAGACTTTGCTCTTCTTCACTCATTCACCCAACTTTTTTTTTGTTTGAGAAACACTCTTTCCCTTACTTGAATTCACCACTCTTTGCTTTTAATTTAGTCATTGAAAGAAATTATAGACTTATTTTAATGCAAATGAATAAATTATGGACTTATGTATGAACAGATAAAACTTTAGAAATTCATCTCTGATTATATCAAACATACAGACAGCCGGACGGGATGAAGAAAGATTTGCTATACCTTCAGCTTGAGGTAGCCTAGAAGAAACAGTTTGTATCTGTGTGCAGAACCAACTCAAAGACAGAAATGTAGTAAGCAGAAAAGGTTTGAAGAACACCATTGAAAAGCTGCTGCTGCTGCTTCTTTTAACTCTCCAGCAAAGATTCTTGAGCATCTGTGTAATCATTATCCAATTATTACAATCTTTTCCCCTTTAGTTTTATTCAACAATAAAGTAAGAAAATTATTAGGAGTGTTCAAAGCAAATAGCTGGATAAAGAAATCTACCAACCTCCTAATCTAGTTTTTTTCCGAATGCAGTAAGGATTCATATAAAGAGGTAAGTCAACTTTACGCAAATCATATTATCGTTTTCTAATGGTTATGCATTCATTATTTTAATGTATAGTTGTAAGGGACATGTGCAGACAGTTGACCTGGTGACTACTAAGGAGAATTCAAACCTCTCATGCGCAGTAAATTTGATCGATTGAAAGATCTCTGTTTCCACTCAAACTCAAAATTTTTTGCCTGGATGGGAAGCTTCTCTGGTTTTGGGAATCAATAATTTAGGCCACGAGGGACCCAAACCTATGCAATTTGCGTGTCATGTGGGTCATTATTTTAATGTAATAATGAATGCAAATCTATGGAGACTATATATATTAATCTTCTTTATGTTATCACAAAAGAAAAATATCAAATCGTTGATTGGCAGAGATAAATGAAACTTTAGGGAGCGAAAAAACAATATTATAGGTAGATACAAAGGTTATGGAATGTACAAGACAATTTTTTCAAAGAACGATAAAAGACGAAAAGGAATTGTAAAATTCACAACGAAAGTATTGTATGTTACTAAGAACTTGATGAATTAATGTTATATAGATCATGGGCAGAGGTTGAAGAAGAACCCGTCCATGAGGGAATAATTGTTGACAGGTGGACCTCTGAGCTGCTGTTATTGATCAGGTTACAGCCGTCTCTAATGACTTTGAAATTCATATATGACTCTTCATTAATTTCATAGAGGTCATTTCCAGAAGTAGACGAAGGAACTTCACTGGAACCGGCAGATATTGAATGCTGGATCTGCTTTGGTATTGTATTCTGACTGCGCCTCAGCACGTCATGATCTCTCAAAGCTTTGAACCTCAAATCTTGACTGTAACTTCCAGCATCAGGCATATCTGGTATGGGAGTTTTTCCTTCCAACATGTTCACTACTTCTGACATTGTGGGCCTTAGTGATGGCGAAGCATTCGTGCATAAGAGGGATACTTTGATCATCCTTTCTGCTTCTTCCTTCTTGTATTGTAATCCTAGCTTTGTATCCACTAGCTCCACAAGCTTTCCATTTTGCTGTAAAAGACAGGCCTACAAAAGAATTGCAATTATCAATAGGTTTGAAGAGCAATGATAGAAGAAAATGGAACTGCAAAAGGAAAAGGATATAAATTAGTTGCTAACCCAATCTAGAAGACAAGTGCAATCAATGTCTGGTGCTGGAGCATAACTCATATTGTTTTTCCCACTAACAATTTCCAAAGCCACAACTCCAAAACTGTAAACATCTGCTTTGAAGGTCAAATAACCCCATAGCGCATATTCTGGAGCCATATATCCTCTGTACATCAAATTATCATGGGTTTTATTTTAAGAACAGTAGTAAAAATGTCAGTTGACAAAAGACACATGAGGCTTACATTGTTCCAGCAATACGGGTACTGATGTGGGTTTTCTCCTCCTCATCAAGCTTAGCCAGTCCAAAATCGGATATTTTAGGGTTTAAATCCCCATCAAGGAGAACATTAGTAGCTTTGATGTCTCTGTGAACAATTTTGAAACGTGATTCTTCGTGAAGAAAGGCTAAACCTCTGGCTATCCCAAGACAGATCTTCTGCCTAGTTGGCCAGTCCAATTCCAGTTGAAAGTTTTCACGACCTTAAACAACAATTCCAATTAGAAATTACCAGAAAAAGTAAAAAATTATAGTCCTGTATGAAACATTCATTTTATTATTTTATGTATCTTCTATAATATGATCAATCAGTAAAATTTTCATAGATTAAACCTACCAAACAACGCACGGGCAAGGCTGTTGTTTTCCATGTATTCATATACTAGCAAGAGGTGATCCCCTTCAATACAACAGCCATGAAGTTTGACAAGATTTGGGTGCTGCAAACAGGAAATCATGACTATCTCATTCAAGAATTCGCGATTTCCCTGCTTTGATTTTGAGGAGAGCTGTTTCACAGCAATTATAGTACCACCTGCTAACACACCCTGCACACCAGTCGTGGAAAAGTAAATGCATATATTTTAAGCATAACCACTGAAAGAAATTCTGTATTCAGAGGATAATTATAGATGCCAACGATCAGCCAGTGTACCTTGTAAACAGGTCCAAATCCACCTTCCCCAATCTTGTTTGCAGGATCCAAGTTGTTAGTTGCAGCCCTAATTTGTTTTAACGTAAAAGAAGTTGTCTGGAGATCTGATCCGTTTATAAAATCTGTCCAAATAAAGAGAGATGAGTCTGTTTCAATGGGTTGCCCAAATCATATATCTGTTTGCTTTCTGATGAGCAAAGTAAGCATTATCACATAGTTTCATAATTGCCAGCCACCATTTCTAGATTCATAGATACGTTTCTTCCTCTCTTTTTTTGGTTTTTTTTTTTGTGTGTGTGTGTCAGAGAGAGAGAGAGAGAGATACAAAACTTTCTTAATTTGACTAAATTAGAACTTCTAAATTATT
>JAWDEX010175617.1:0-15050 GCA_035221805.1 Trichilia hirta | reverse complement strand
GTTGTTTAGTGGAATTGTATTGGATGCAGATGTGATAGACAGGCTTAATGTTTTAAGAGGCAGAGGGATGGCATCTATGTATTCGTGGTCTTGTAAGAGGTAAATTCATTTGACCGAATATTTTTTCTTTTCCTTTTCATTTCAAATTTTTGTACATTTCTCGTTTGCTTGCTGCCCGGGAAAATGATTTGAGGGACTAGAAAAATTGGAATCTTATGTATTTTCTTAATCCTTTCAATTCAACAGAAAATCATGCTTAGGATGGTATGTGGTAAGGAAAAAAACGTGTTTCTCAAGACATATGCCACGAGTTAGTCTTGTTGTGTAACTGATTAGTTACCTTGTGGCTTCTATGCTTAGAGTTGGAGCTTTGTGTGTTTGATATACATATATGTATTTGTAACATTGGTTCTACTAGAAATCAAACAGACAGTAATTTGCTCTTTTATTTTTCTGAAAAATTTTCCTTATCATTTTCGGTTTCTGGATTATGCAGAAGTTACAAGAACGGGTTTGTGTGGCATGATCTCTGTGAAGATGACCAGATTCTTCCTGCCCATGGGGATGAATATGTTCTTAAAGGTTCAGAGATCTTTGAAGAACCTAACTCAGGTGAATTAGTTAAATTTATTTTCATTTAATAGCTTCATGGTAGTTCCATTGTCCCAGGAGACAACTCAGTGACCTTAGAGCTGCAAAATAATCTACAGGTCATTTTAGTCCTGGTCTGAATGCGAAAATTCAAAGTCTGAAACAGTTACCATTACCTGAACCTGCATCTTCTGGAACCCAAGATGATTCTTCATCATCTTCAAATATGAACGGAAAGGGAACTAAACATGCCCAAGATAACGACCTTTCTCCTACAGTTCGGTATGCAGGATCTTCTGGTGTGTCACCAGATTCTACAGCAGGAAAGAATTCTTCCTGGGGTGGTTCTCTAAGCTTGACTGAGTATAAGGTTTATAAGACTGATGGACTAGCAGATGCTTCAACTCAGACTGAGGAAAATGTGAACAGACCCAAAACAAGGGAAACATGTACTAGAGGTGTTTCTACCAATGATGGTTTGTTAGAACCACAAAGCAATGGAAGTTATCAGAACCAGGTTCCATCTTTGAGAGATAATTCTGAGATGTGCGGGCATTCAGTTTCACTTTCACCTCCTCCTTCTTCCTCTAGTGCTTCATCTTCTGGCGGGAAGACTGAAACTTTGGAATCTTTGATTAGAGCTGATGTTAGTAAAATAAGCAGTTTTAGGATTCTTGAAGAGGAAGCAATCCGAATGCCTAACAATCCAAGGCTCAAGGCTACAAATATGTTGATGCAGTTGATCTCTTGTGGTTCTATATCAGTAAAAGATCACAGTTTTGGCCTCATTCGCACTTACCGGCCAAGATTTTCCCATTCAAAGTTTCCCTCCCCATTGTTTTCTAATTCAATAATGTTTGGAGATATTGATTGCTTGTCTGAGAATCCGAAGTTGATGGGCCAGAAATTGGAAGATAAAGAATATTTTAGCGGAAGCTTGATTGAAACCAAATTTCTCAAGGAAGATGGAGATGAACATAATGCTCTGAAACGTTCTTCTTCGTACAATGCTGACAGGTTAGACTGGCGCCATCTCTTGTATCTAATATCAATATTTTGGATCCTTTGATGTAAATTTATGAGTCATGATTTTAATTTTGTTTTTATCTTCCTATCCTGTTTTCAAGTTCTAGCTGCTAAGGAGTGATTTAAACATTCGTTAATATAGAAGTATTATCCCAACACTAAATTGTCAAGCATGATAAATATCCATTGACTGTTAACATAATTCAATAATTTATGCAATGCTTTCAGTACTGTAAGTTTGGGTTCCTTCAATTGCTGCCTTAAATTAGTTTCTCATCTTTAGATATCCTAGGTTTCATGTATTGTTTAAAAAATATTTTGATACCATCCGGCTGTACTTAACTATATTGACCTTAGTTGATCCATCTATCTTATGTCATTTATGGAATATCTGCCTGAAATGTTTTATTCTGGGACTGTTACTGTTTCAAGTTTTCCTTTAATGGCTTCGGTTTAGTTACACATCGGTAACTGTTGGGCTATGAAGAATTTGGATTAGGCTGAATATGTAACAATCAGTTGTGAACAAGCCTTGTCCCCAAGAAGACACTAAGATCCAAGCTTGGAAAGGCTGCTTGATCTTGAAACAATCAAGTTTGACCATTCTAAGGTTGAGCATATTAGTAGTTGGTTCACCTTGGTCCTTCTGTATCCCTGACTCTTTCTTTATAGGAGAATCTAGAATGCCTTGGTATTCAATTCTTTATTCCAGGTTTCGGCTTTCAAGAGAATGTTAAATTCTGTTTCAACAACATTTCAAGTAGATAGTAGACATTTATCTTGAATAACATGTTATGAGTAGTGTTCATGTGAATCAGGCATTCAAAAAATAGTTTTTCCCCCTCCCCTGTAGCTGTGATTAGGTTGATGTAATTTATCTTCCTTGAGTGTCAGGAGTAATAGTAACCTGTACAAATATTGCACATTTCCCAGGCATTTGTTCTTCTTGGTCATGTTGATAGATTGTGGAATCAATTTGATTGCAGATCTATGGAGCAGCTGGATTCGGTTGAGGACAAAGATGAGTCAAATTCTGGGCAATTTAAATGTATTCCTCGCTCAATCAAGGCTTCTCTAGTTAAGCAACCGCGAAGTGAATCCACTAGGTCCCCTGTTTCTGACAGACCTAGAAACTCCTCTGATAGGGTGGACAACTCACAAACTGTAGCAGGTAGCACATCCAATGGTAGCAGTAAAAGAATTGCTGAGTCTAGTTTAGGTAAAAAACTATCAAACAGGCTGGATTCCTTCAGAGAAGAGAAAGAGAAAGAGAATGTAATCAAAATTGAAGAAAGTTAAGTGTTGACTCATCCCATTTTTCGAGTGGGTACTCAAATTTTCAAATTTAGTTAGTTGCCTGATTAAGTTAGATTTCCTTTCAACAGGCTTGCTTCAGGAGCTCGGGTTATAATCCATTCCAAAGTGCCAAATGATGCTGTTGTTGGTTGCTCTTAAAAGTGCATCTTGAAGATCTTGCGGTGGATCTCTTTCGGTAAAAGCTTGATCATGTTATAAAATTAAAAGTTGAGTATGAATTTAAAATGATGTTAGAGTTGGTTACGGATCCATGTGAGGAATTTTGTACAACTGGAAAGTCAAAAGGGAGAAAGCGGGTTAGAAATCACTTGTTTCGTTTTGCAAAGGGGATTTGATTTCAGGTGCGGTCCTACTGGACCGTTTCCTGATAATTGTAGTAAATTTTTTGTTCAGCTTCGTCATTAACTGTCCATTCCATTTAACTTAGAACTACAGTTACAATGTCTACTGCAGTCTTGATGTTCTGGACCGCATTATCGTAGGTCTTTTTGTAGCTTAAGATTAAGATTGGTTTGAATATTTTCCAAGGAACAACAGTGACTTTTATGAAGTTGACTTTCCCTGAAATGAATGAATTGCTTCTGCATCTTTGGAGCAAACAATTGAACTTGGCCAAATTTATCATTCTCACGGTGAGATTTCTCTTTCCCCATTCGGAAAATAAACAAGCTGGCAGGATGGTTCCTATGGAGTTAGGGATGGCAATGGGTAGGGTACTTGCAAAAAAATACCATACCCATTTTTGTTTTGTTTATATATATAGTACTCGAATTCGTCTTAACGTCTTAAATTTATTTAAATGTATACTTACATTACTTATACTTGTCTCAGATCTAATTAATATTATTTGGTATTCGTATAAATAATTATTTTAATTATATTTAATTTATTATAAATATAATTAGATAAAAATTAAAATTTATATTTCTTGTGTATTTTACAATTAATAAAATAATTAATATGATCTAATGGTAAATGTATTTTATTTACCTTCAAAGTCAAGTTTAAATTTCTTCTATGATTTTATCAAATAAAATTTTAAAATTTTTATAAGTATTGAGTTTAGTAGATAACGGGTATTCAGGATTATAAATTCAAATTTTATTTAAATTTGTCATGGATTTAATTTTAACATTTAAATTTATTTTTTTATTATTTAATTCGTTGTATTAGAATCGAATAAAATTTAGTACCCAAAAAAAAACTCGGCCTGTTGCCATTCCTACATGAGTTGAATTTTGATGTGCTGAAGACATAAAAGGGTTCCTGAAAGCATGGAGCCACTTCACAAGGTTTATTTAATATTTTATTTGTCAAAAGTTTCCTTTCGACCGAGAAGGTCCCCTATGGTCAAACCCAAGCTTCATTTTCGGCAAGAGCTGATAGGCCATAGGGAAGTTACTTTCCTTCTTTATTGCGCATTTGATCTGAAGAGTTTCATTTATGTTTTCGCTGCATTAAACATGTAGAACAAACCGGGTAATCTGTGAGGATGGGACTATTATGTATGATATATTATTAAACTTTTTTTTCTCCAATCACTAATTTAAATATAAAAAATAATAAATAAAAATAAAAGAACTGACAATTATTATAAAAATTTGAAAAATATACCGTACGCATGGAATGAGTGGAGGCAATGAATGGGCTGCCAAAAAATGCCACTTATCACGTGCGAGGGAACTTTAACGATGCTCTGAGTTTTGAACCGGGTGGGACAAAGGGGGATCGAGTGAGGCCATAAATGAGTTGTCTCTTCTCGAATGTCGTGATATTTAACCATTACATTTCTTGTCACCTGCCTTTTTGTACGAAGGACAGGGAAAGACCGAGACGAATGTTTATTTAGGGTAGAATGACACTTAAACCCCCATGGTTTTGGAAAAATACAATTACCCCCTGCAATTTGTTTTGTGAAAGAAACCCCTTCAAATACCCCCGCCATCAACTTCCTTCCACGAAACATTTGTGGTCTCTTGTTTTTTGCAATAACATCACCATTATACTTTTCATTCAGCAACAATGCACAAAGAAACCCAGACAACGTAACCGTCTCCAACTTTCTCTTTCATCTGTACAACACTGCAACTACCGCCGCCATTGCCACTCTATTTCATTCCATACCCTATCATTCCCACCTACACCCACCACTTGTTTACTCCCCCATCAAATTCTCCCGCCAACTCTGCGTACAACCCTCCATAACTTTCACCAAATCCTCTGTCCCACGCGTTTCACATCTTAGCCTGATGGATTGTATTTAATGGGTTTATGCTTTGATGGGTGTTTATTTAATTGGGGAGTGACGATCTGTTGTGGTGTGTGTTAGATTGGATGCAGGCAGAAGAAGGAAGATGCCTGGGCGCATGGGTGGAAAGCAGAGAACTGTAAAAAATATTTGGGAATACAAAATAGATCCTGTAAGGACTATGATATGGTCAAAGGCCCGGTATGATTGTCTTTCTAAATTTAATTTTCTGATCCAAATGAGTGAAAATACGAACCCGAGTGACGGGGAACATCTGAAACTCCTTTCGTTCATGATATGATAAGTTGTGTAAAGCCTAATTTTGTTTTACGATGCTGGAATTTGCCTTAGGTTGGAACTTTTGTAGAGATGGATACGATTTGGAGTTTAAAATAGGCTGTGAAATGATGTTTTTCAATTCTTGGGTCATTATGTACTGAATTTTGTTCAATGTACTTTTTTCTCTGTACTTCACTGTTATTACTCTTAGCATATGGCTCCCTATCTAATTCTTGGCTTTGATTTGTTCATGTGAATTTCTGTGGGCTTAATTCATCGTGACTGCACTTGCCCACTGTTTCTTCCTAGAGAGACTCTTTCCGCACGCTTATTGTTTTTTTGAAATTTATTTAGGGTGATTTGTCAAGAGTTTACTCGCGATTGTAGTATGATTTTCTCCGGCGCCGAACGTGTGGGTCGAGTATTTAGCGAAAGTTACGGAGGGTTGTGTGCGGAGTTGGCGGAAGAATTTGACGGGTAGTAAACAGTGTTAAGAATAGTAATAATTGTATCAAAAATTATAATTTTTTAAGAATATTCGTAATTTTACTAAAAATTGCATTAGTTGACAATAATAATAATTCTATAAATTTATAAAAAGAGAACATATTAAAAAAATTTTAATAAAAAATTAGTATATTTTATTTGATTTCTGAGTTGTAATTATTTTAATTTAGAAGAATTGATAGTTGAATTTTGATTAATTTTTATAATAAAAAAAGTAGAAAAATAATATGTTAAGATATTGCAATTATACTACAATCCTTCGTTATTAATTCTGCACTTTGATTAATTTTTGCATAAACTATTTTAATTTTTTTGTACAAATTAATAGTATATTGTTATGTTGTATTTATATATTTCTAAATGTGATGAAGGCCGTATGATAAAAAAAAAAATGATGATAATAAAGATTCGAAAGTAGTTAGATTTTTTATACAAAAATTATATTTTGAACATGTTAGATGATACTCTATATGATATATGTTCAGAGTGCCCTACTACAAAGAGTGTATAGAAATTACTTGAAAAAAATATATAATAGAGGATGTAAGAGCAAAGAAATTCGTAATTGGTAAATTTCTTAAGTACGAGATGATTGACACCAAAATAGTAATTAAACAAGACGAAGAATTATAAATTTTCATACGTGAATTGCACTCAAAAAGTTATTTTATGAATAAATATTTTTAGGTCAGTACTATAATTGAAAAGTTACCTCCCTCATAAAAGAATTTTAAGATTTATCTAAAATATAAATATAGGAAGATGACTAAAGAAGACTCGATATTAAGGTTGCATGTGAAGGAGGATCATAAAAAGGGAGTTAAGGCTGAAACAAGTCTTATAAAAAATAATACCAATATAATTAAAGATAGTACCTCAAAATCAAAAAATTAGAAGCAGAAAAGCAAAAAAAAAAAAAAAGGAGTAAAGCCACATGCACCAAAGGGAAAAGCCTTTAAAAGAATGAAAGACAATTGTTGGGTATATGAAAGGGTTGAATATAGAACCATAGACTATCGCCATAAAAGGACCATAACACTTCAAATTCTGGCAATCAAGTCAATGCTACTGAGATGGATATTAATCTTATTGCTGTAACTTTTGAAATAAATATCATAACAAATATCAAAGGCTGGTAGGTTGACACAGGAGCAACAAGGCACATTTGTAGAAGCAAAAATTTATTTTTAAGTTTCACACAGATTTTTAGTGACAAAAAACTCTATATGGGAAACTTTTCCTTATCTGTTGTTCAAGAAAAAGGAATTCTAATGATGAAAAGCTTTATATGAAAAACTCTTCTTTATTTGCTATTTAAGAAAAAGAAAATATATTGTTAAAGTTTATTCCAGCAAGGTTGTAACCTTAAAAGATGTTTTGTATGTTTCTGATATAAGGAAGAATTTAGTGTCTGGTCCACTACTTAATAAAAATGAATTTAAATTAGTTTTTGAATCTGATAAGTTTGTACTTATTAAGACAGGAATGTATGTGAAAAAGGGTTATCAGACTTAGAGAATATTTAAACTAAATGTAATAGTTCCAAATATTATGAATGAAAATAATAATTCTCTTTATATTACTAATTCTTTTGATATATGGTATTTTAGATTAGGACATGTTAATAATTGATGTTTATATAGGATGATCCATTCAGGTTTATTATCAAAGTTCAATGTTAATTTGAAAAATAAATGTAAATATGTGTTGAATTCAGATTTGCTGAAAAAAGTTTTAAGACTATTAAAGAAAGATCAAATGAATTACTTGATATAATTCACAATGATCTTTATGATTTTAGATTGATAACTACAAGGGGTAAAAAACTTTTTCTTATTACTTTTATTGATGATTGCACCAAGTTCTGCTATATCTATTTAATTAACAATACAGATAAGGTCTTAGAAATATTTAAATCATAAAAGCAAAAGTTGAAAATTAACTAGATAAGCGAATAAATATTATAAGATTTGATAGGGGTGGTAAATATCAAAAATATAGAATTATACATCAACAATTGAACCTTACTCTTTATAATAAATAGAGTTGCAGAAAGAAAAAATAGAATTTTAAAGGATATGATTAGTTTCATATTAAATAGTTTAGGCATTCTATATAATTTAAAGGGTTAAACCTTATTACAAATTGTATATTAAATCGAATTCTACACAAGAAAACTAAAACCTTAAAACTATGGCATTACTTAGTAGAGGTTCAAATTTCGTTGCTTAAAAGTACTAAACTTGGACCAAAACAATAGACTATGTATTTGTTGGTTTTGTTAAAAATAGTGCAGTATATTAATTTTTAATTATCAAATCAGAAACATTAGAGATTCATGTTAATACAATAATTGAATATGTTGATGTTGAATTTTTTGAGAAAATTTTTTCTTACAAAATAGAGGTCAGATTCCTCTAAAAGGAAAATATATAATGATAGTCTTGAAAAATAATCTACTTTAGATAATCAAGATTAGAACTTAGAACCTAGAAAGAAAAAACGAAAGAAAATTTTAAAGAATTTTGGTCTAGACTTTGTTAGTTTTCTAACATAAAGAGAACCACAAATATACAAAGAAATTATGTCTTCACCAGAAGCTCCATTATAGAAGGAAGCTATTAATAGTGAAAGAGAATCTATTTTACAAAACAATATTTGAAAATTGATAGATTTACTACCAGGAAATAAATCAATTGGTTACGAATGAATTTTTAAAAGAAAGTTTAAGGCTAATGGATCAATTAATAAATATAAAGCATATTTAGTTGTTAAAGAATATTGACAAAAGGAAGGGTGGACTATTTTGATGCTTATTCTTTAGTCTCTAGGATAACATCTATAAGGGTGTTAATAGTAATTATTGCAATATTTAAAATGAAAATACATCAAATGAATGTAATGATGGTGTTTTCAAATGAAAAACTTGATGAAAAAATTTATATGGAACAACCAGAGGAATTTGTGGCCGAAGGTCAAGAAAACAAAGTTTGTAAACTTGTTAAGTCATTATATTGAGTTACACAAGCTCCAAAATAGTGGCATAAAAAATTTGATTATACAATGCTAACATAAGAATTTAAAATTAATAAATAGGATAAATGCATCTACTTTAAAGTAATGAAAAATTCTTGTGTGATGATATGCTTGTATGTAGATGATATGCTTATAATTGGGACAACTAAGAATGTAATAAATTCAACTAAAAAGATGTTAAGTTCAAAATTTAACACGAAAGATTTAGGCCTAGCTAATGTTATTTCATAAATTTAAATCAAGGGACATGTTAAGGGATATATTGTTATGCAATCCCATTATATTAAAAAATTATTGAAAAGATTTAATCAGTATAATTGTAAATCTGCTATGACTCTTTATGATGCAAATTATCAATTAAAAAAAAATAAAGATACAATTTCTCAATTAGAGTATTTAAAAATAATTGAGAGCCTTATGTATTTGATGAATTCTACTAGGCAAGATCTTACTTACTCAGTTAGTAGGCTTAGTAGATATATATATAATCTGGGGCGCGATCATTGGACGTCATTGATCAAAATATTAAGGTATTTAAAATATACTTTAAATTATAGATTGATGTATAAATCTTATCCTCCAATAATAAAAGGTTATAGTGATATGAATTAGATTTTCGATAATAAAAAAACTAAATTGACAAATTGATATGTATTTATATTAGGTAAAGTTGTAATTTCTTAAAAATTCTCTAAATAGGCATGTATTGCATGATTTACTATGAAATTAAAATTTATAGTGCTAAATAAAACTGTAAAAAAGGCAGAGTAGTTAAAGAATCTTTTAGAGAATATTTCAGTCTAATCTAAACCTATTACTGTAATTTATATATATTGAAATAACATAGCAGCTCAAGTAAAGGCTAAAAATAATGTATATAATGGCAAATCAAGATATATTAGGTGTCGACATAATACAATAAAACAATTACTCTCAGATAGAATAATATTTATTCAATATATAAAATTAAGTGAAAATACTACGAATCCTTTGATAAAAGGCATACCAAGAGAGCAATTTAAGTATATGTTGAAGGGAATGAATTTACGACCAATTTAATGAGTTAAACCTGACGAAAATCTAACCTAACAGATTAGAGATCTCATGATCTAGGTTTAATAGGCAAATTAGTTGGATAAAAGTCAAAAGAGGAACACATAATTTAATCTATTTCTATGATAATAGTGTGTTGAATAATAATAACATAGAATATGCTTTGTATTTAGTAATACTAATGTAATTACAGTATCACTTATATAATAGTAAATATGGGATCACATTTATGAGAATAAAATGACTAAATTCTCTAAAGGTATCCTAAATGTTAGGATATATTCAGGACAAAAATGAATAATAATAAATAAAGTATAGTATATAAAAAATATATTATAAGTGAAACTTATTGTCTTGATTTACTAAAATAAAGTGAACAATTCAAGAAATTATTTCTACTACTTTACTAAATAAATTCAATATGGACTCACTACAAAAAAGTTTAAGTCAAAAATATTTCTAATATATGACATATTGATTTTCTTGAAAGGCAATAGTATTAATATTTTTTTTTTTTTTCAAAATGTGATTTAAAATTTTTCAATTTAAATGTAAGGTATTGTTGAGATATTTAAGTGTTTGAATAAAAAAAAAAATGTCCACATTAGAAACATAATATTTTTCTAAACACTTTATAAATGATTATAAAGGATATGGACTTGAATGGCCTATAAGATAGGTATTATTGGAACTCTAAACCTACTTTCCAATATATATACATATACATATATTAAATATCAAAGATGGACCTTAGGCTTGAGCTCAATTTAGAAGCCCATAAATTATTTAAATTTATGATTTATTTATTTATTTAATTTTTTTTGCCAAAAATTATAATTGTTAAAAATAATTATAGTTTTACCAAAAGTTATAATTGTTCAGAACAATCGTAAATTTACTAAGAGTTGTATTAGTTGAGAACAATTATAATCCAATAAATTTATAAAAATAGAACCTATTAAAATTTTTTTTAATAAAAAATTATTGTAATTTGTCTAACTTTTGAATTGTAAATATTTTAATTTAAAAAAATTGATAGTTGAATTTTGATGGATAATCTCCATCGTCTTTCAAATAATTAAAGAAAAAAAAATACTGTCTTCAGATATTACAATTATACTCCAAGCCTTTATCATCAATTATATATTTTAATTAATTTTCATGTAAGTTATTTTAATTTTTTATATACAAATTATATATATATATATATATATATATCCAACAAACAGGTGGTCAGCGGTGGTCATGGTGTTATACGATGAAATAAATAGTTAAAGAGGGTATGATAGACTAAGTAGTTAGGCTCGCTGTGCATTTTGTGCATTCGATGTTGACTGTAGGGTATAACGGTGAACTTGTAGTAAAAAACAAAAACCCACAAACATTTCGTGAAAAAAAGTTGACAATAAAGAGTATTCGTAATAAGTCAAAATAGGAGGAGTATCTATTACAAAACAAGCTGTAAGGAATATTTGTATTTTTTTGAAACTATGGATTTCCCTTCATTTAGGGCACACAATCTTAGCCTGGCAAAAATTTGGGATCAAGCCAAATACCTATTACAATTATATTTATTTATTAAAAAAATTATTATGAATATTATTATAATTTTTTAAAATATTATTTATTTTTTATCAAAATATTTATAATAAATATTTTTATATTTTATAAAAATAACAAAAGTTTTTTATTAAAAATAAAATACATATTTTTATTATATATATTCTAACTATTATCATATAAATTTTTAAATTAAAATTTTCAAGTCTTTACTCGTGAGTTTTATATGTGACAATCATTACAAATTTTTTTATGTACAATCTAAATCTTTTGAATATATATGAAGAGTGTGTAAGGCTTCTTAATATTTAAAAATAAATCAAAACACTTCTAAATAACTTTTTAAAAACATCTCCACTTCCTTTTCAACACAATCCACAATTAAACCATCAAAACATTTATTTATTTATTTATTTTTATCTCAAATACAAAATAAGTATTTATCAAATTTCAAATCAAACATACTCTCATAAATAGTACAATAATATATAAAAGGATTACAATTTAATAATCTTAAATTTTCAAAATCTATAATATTTTTCCTGTTCAAAATAAAATCAAAAAAATAAATATTAAATATATCTTAATAGACAAAATAGAGATATTTGTGAGTCGAATAAAAGTATATACTTAAATATAAGAGTCTCTATGCAATCACCATTACTTAGCAAATGTAGCTGAGTGTAAAAATCTATGAAATTAAGAGAAGTAAAAGGTGAGTATACAGGAGTATAGTTTGTAAGTAAATTATGTAGAATTAGACCAACATCTATTTAAATTATCTAAAATTATTATATACATTCATAAAAACATGTAAGAGATGGTTTAAATAAAAATGTTTAGACATTATTTAAAATATAATCGGTAATAAAGTCATTAGGCTAACTACCATTCTTGACAATTTCTCTAACCCTAAGCTGTAATACTCAATATTTAAATTCAAAGATATTTTCGTCATTTTACTAAGTCAAGGGTACTTTTGTTATTTTTAAAATCTCATGTTCATGTGATATTATTAGTTAAATAAAATGATATTAGCATATATGAAATATTTTGAGAGGTTTTAGAAGAAGTTGGTTAAGTTTAGAAAAGTTTTAATTAAGAGATCAAATTTATGATTCATTTATTTTTATTGAAAGAGAACAAAAATGTGATTATATATAAACAAGAATCAGCGAAATCGGATTTCAAATGAGAGAGAATTAGCATTTGAAATAGATTATGGAGTTGGATGATATTTTTTAGGGGTCTAAGTAAAATTTTTAAAAAGACTTGAGTGATATTTTTCATGTATCAACCCTTGACTCAAAGTTATCAATACATAACTTGAAGATATTGAGACTTATGCACGAGCGTCAAAACATAAAGACGTAAATCATGCAAAATTTGTCCTTTTTAAATAATTTATAGTATTTTAACTATATCTTAAGTTATACAATTCTGATTTAGATGATTCTTGATGTGTTAAAAAGTTGACTCAATTGCCTATAACTTTTATGTTGATCATTTCTTTTGATTAAGTCATTTACTAGTTCAAAATAATAAATTTCAGAGACTTATCTGGTGATAGGACAACCTTGAGCATTCTTTGATTTTCAAAGCATGACTTTTTATAGAAATATCTAAATTCAGTGATTCTTAGACCATTAAAAATTTAAGAGAATTATCTACAACTTTATTATTTTTAGCTAGATCTAAATCATTTAGAAAACATGTCAAAATCGAGGTCAAAAAAAAATATTACAAAAGAAAGTAGAAAAAGGAAAAGTATCAATACTTAAGGGTAAAAGTATCAATACTTTTAGCCAAAAGTATCAATATTTTTTATAAAAATAATTTATTTTAAGGAGAGTTCAATACCCAGATCAAATGTATCGATACCTAGACAAAAGTATTGGTACATTTTGATAAAAATTATGTCTTAATTAAAGAAAAATCAAAGGTATCGATATCCAAAGCAAAAGCGTCGATACCTAGCTAAATGTATTAATACTTTTAAATAAAAACTTACGTTGCGACCATAAAAAATAGATATTTAACCTATAAAAAGCCTATTTTGTTCAATTTAAATGTAATCTTCACCATTCCATTCATATTTTCAAGGTTAAATTAGTCTTTTCTCAACCTATTTGCATTTAAATGAAATTAAATAGGTAAATCCTCTTGATTTCTTTTCTCTTTATTGTTCATTCATTCTCAGCTTAAGGGAAGCAATTTACAGTACTTACCCATTTAAGTTTTCTCCAATTCTTCATTATTTTATCGATTAAACTTCTATTTCTTACCATTAAATCATGGTATTCAACATCTTTTATGAGTAAAGACTGTTATTTTCTTTTTTAATCAAGGATTACAGTGGAAGAGATAAGCTAGGGTTTGAGAATAAAATTAAAAATTTTTAAGTTAGAGGAATAACTCAGCTTTTACAAGTTCTAGACAACTTATTGGTAAGATTTCTATCCTATTTAAGTTTATTAGAAGTATAATAAAGATTATGACCTAGGGTTAGCTATACATTAACAAATCTTAAGATTTGGGTTTTAAATTATTCAATTAGGCATGCATTTGAAGAGTTTAATTAGAAATTATGAAATTAAAGGTTAGAATAGTTTAAGTTGTGATTTTGATTAGGATTTAATAAATGGATATTATATATGAGTATTTTTTATCTGAAATTATTTTTTATTTAATTTAATTTATAGAATTTATGAAATTATTATAGTATGTGTAGTTTAGGCAACTAAAAATCGAGTGGCGAGACTTTGAGGCATAAAGAGTAAGAAGAGTGTATACCCTCTTCATTAAGTGAATGAATTTAATTTTATTATCTCTTGTATTGTATAAAATTATTTTAATACTCAAAATTAATTTATGCATTATAACTTGAGATATCTGGAGGAGATAAATTTATTGTAATGGTGGAGATCAAGAAGAGATTTTTTTATTTGTGAATTATTTTTAAAATTATGATTTTATTATTTTATACTACTTATTATTATCTTATGATGACTTTGTTATGTTGATGTTGATTTGTTATAAGGACGGAGGCTAATTATAATATTTTATATGTATTATTGTTTGTAAATATTGATGATATACACCTTTAAAATACAGGAGTTTATTATTTTTTATATTATTGAGTTTGAATTGATTACGGTTAGAGAGTCAATTATTGTGTTTAATTTGAATTATGATATAGAGGCTATAGAGGGCATAGCCACGACGGCTAATACTATAGTTGTCATAACCTAATTTTATCCTCTGTAAATTTTATTCAAGATCGAGGTGCCAAATTTGTAATAATGACATGAGGCTTAATTTTTAAATTATTTTATCAAAATTGTTTGATAAGTTTATTTCTTGGCTCAAGGCGCCGAATTTTGATAGCGATGTGTTTATATTTTCAAACTAACCATTAGGGTAATTTTGACAA
>JAWDEX010175587.1:0-15054 GCA_035221805.1 Trichilia hirta | reverse complement strand
TATATTTTTAAATATTTATGAAATCTTACAACTTACTTTAAATTATAATCAGATTAATTTCTTAAGCTCTCGATTCGCTAAACTATTTAACATATAAATTATTTATAACTTTTTAATCTAATAATATCTTTGAGAGTGTTAGCTCTCTTACAAACATTATGTGCTCTCTCTAATAGCAAAACTAAGTTAAGATTTATATTGTGACCTCTCATGTTCATTATGATATTAACTGTGAGCTAAAATTAGTCTCATCGATCTTATTTCGAATCATTCGAATTCTCAATGATTATGGTTAACATTTAACAATGTGTAATAGCTCCTAAATTATAATAAAAAAAATTTTATCGAATCTTTTATAACTAATTATATGTTTTATACGAATAGTCTCTTTTCATTTGTTTAATCTCAACCAAATTCGGGTTCATGAATGTCAAAATTCTATATTTAGTTATATTTGAATAATTATTCAATATGAGCTAAATTTGTTACTACGAACACTTCGTATGACATTTGTACTTTGGCCAAAGATTTTATTTTTACTCATTTATTAATATTCGACTGAAAACTCAAACTTGGATTGATTTAACAGTACTTTATTGAGTCAACAGATTTTATTTGATAGTCATTTGCTTTTCGATATAAATAACACATGACCAGACTAAATTTTATGTATAAGACATTATTAGTCTCGTATTTATACACCATATAAATCATATATGTTTATAATGATTAACAACTATGATGTCTTATGTCTAAAGAGTAGTTAACACACCTATATAATTATATAATAAATTATTAACAACATACTTTTATATAATTCATTATAACTTTGATTACATTCGAATAATAGTTCACTAACTGTTATTTTATACTAATGTCCTAATAATATGATTATCATATCACTCGTACTATTATCATCTCTTAATATTCATCGAAGATATTCAGTGTGCCTAGACTTCAATATCAATGTCTAGTTAATATTATTTTTTAAGAAAATATTTTAAATAACTTAATTATTTTGAACATTTTATATTCATATTCTATCATTAGTATGATTAGATAGAAGAAGCAACATATACACATAAATTAAAATAATTTTTTTATTAATAAAATATGTATGCAACACATATTATTATAGTAACTCAATACAATATGCTCAAAATCAGTAATACAAATGATTTTAGGGTATACAATATTAACATATTTATCTTAGACAAAAATTTCTCTAAGTTTGATCTAAAAGCAAGATTTTAGCAACATCGAATTCAACTTGTAAAAAATATGAAATTACACTTTGCATCCCATACTAGCATTTTTAGTGGCAAGTCATGTTCTTTGATTTTAAGACAACCTCTTTAATATTTTAAAAGGCAATGATCAAAATATTTGTTCCAATGTCAAATACTCTGCTAGTCTACATTGATAATCTGTTATTTTTCTTACCAAACAGAGAAATACATATTCTTCATTTGAAATAGTTTCATAATATTATTCTTTGTCATGAATTATGCTCTCACTAACAAAATGTGGCCTTCTTAGTTGACAAAATTGAAATTTCAGGCATAGAGATTATCAATGATACTTATAATTTACAGCTATATATTGGTTAACAAATTTTTAATTTTTCAGTTTACAATCTCATCATCAATCAAATACATAAAACTTCTAGCATTATTAATTATATGGTAGATTTTAATTTAAGGCTGTAAAACATGCTAAAAAAGAATACACCAATATGTTCCACAAAGCAAACTCAACTTGTCAAAAAGATAAAAAAAAAAAAAATCACACATCACCTAACACATCTTTAAATTTCTTCTTCAAGAAGAAGAATTATTCAGGCAGACGCAAGTAATTATTATTCGATAATAGTTTTTCCTGAAAAAGAAAATAGAAAAAGAAAGGTTTGTGGATACCAAAACGATAATTTTTTCATATCTAAGCAATATTGTCATTCAACTTTTGAAAAGACCTTAGCAGTTAGAAAAGGATTCTATTCTACCCAAAACAATCAGGCAAGCAACAGTAATCAATAAATAAGATAGGGCAATAAATTTCTCTTTATAACAGAGCCTTCACATAGATAACTGGCAATTATAATTAAAGATAGAATCAAATTTTTGGCCAACACAAAATCTGTTGGATCCAATTTAACAACTATAACTTCCAAGCCACTTTTAAGATGTCCTAGATCTTTTTAAAGATTACGAGACACACCTATGTGACATACTTCACAAAAACTAACAAATAAAATACACAAAATAATCGACCAAGCAACAATAATCAATAAATAAGATATGGCAATAAGATTCTCTCTTTAGAACTGAGTCTTCACATAGATAACTAGTAACTATAACTAAAGATAGAATCAAATTTTTGGCCAACGCAAAATCTTTCTGATCTAATTTAGCAATTATAACTTCTAAGCCACATTTAAGATGTCCAAGATCCTTTTGAAGATTATGAGATACACCCTGTGACATACTTCACAAAAACTAACAAGTAAAATATTTGAAAGATTGGATTGAAAAAGGAAATAGGGCATCATCCTCCAATTATGCACATGAAATAGTCCATGATGATATGTCCCTCCCTATCTGGATCACTCATCCAAGACTTACATTGTTCACCATGGCAGTCAAGGTTATCTCACCATCGAAGCAGATCGCCATTGGCAGTTCTTTTCTTTTTGACTGTCTTGCATTTTAAGCCTTGTTAGAATGATTATTTAAGTTTGTTAACATAATTTTTTGGTGTATTGGAGACGACTAGGGTTTTAAAGTTCCAATACATGGTCAAAATTTTCTCGTCAAGAGTAAATAGAGTGAATTTTATAAAAATGGTTGAATTTGATTATGAGTATTCGAACGGTGTTATAATAGTCCTTACATAACCTTTTTTTAACTGTTCTGACCGAAATGGACAATCAATATTGTTCATCTTATTTATGTTCAAGATTTTCATGCCATGTGTTTCAATTTCGTAAGAGAAGTAGTGATTGCACAATTGAACAAAACGAAACTTTATTATTAGTCACAAAGGTGTAACTAGATAAAACATGATAACAAGTATCCCTTATTTTAGAAAGAATTAAATAATGCATAAATATACAGCACTACAATAAGAAGAAGAAGAAAATCACAAAACCCCACCGTTCCAATTACCAAAATCATTACCCAAAATATCTTGTAAACAAAAATTCTCGACTGTACCAAACCCATCAAGCAATCCTTCGAAAATCCTATCGTCCATTTCATTTCCATTTTCCCCCTTCATTTTACTTTCGTCATTTTCTTCCTCTTCTTCTTCATCATCATCGTCATGATCATGATCCTTCATTTTCTCCTCCACTTCCGGCATGTGCCCTTCAAACAACGCCACGTGTCCGAATAACTTATCCTTCCTCGAGAAGCTGGTTCCACACGAACACTTCCACTTGCTCTCCCCGCAGTTCTTGTGATGACTCTTCAAATCCGACAAAACGGCGAAACTCTTCTTGTTACATTTATCACAAGAATACATTTTCGGACAATGACTTCTCTTGAAATGATTCTTCACGCATATCACAGATTTCAAAGGCCGAAACTTTTTGTGCTTCTTGTTTCGGTTGCACCCTTCGTAAGGGCATGAAAACCTCGTCTTTCGGTCCAGTTCGGTTCCCTTATCGGGTTTTGCTAAAGCCTCTGGCGTTTTGAACTCGTTCCCGTGTGCTCGCATATGCATCCGTAAATTCGCATCTCGCTTGAACCCTTTACCGCAAATATCGCAAAAGTGGATGTGTTCCGCCAGCAACTCTACCGCGTCGATCTCCATGATATCGCAATCCGATTCGTGATCTGTTTTATCTGATATCGGTTCTGTTTTCTCCAAAACCGACGCGATTTCCGGGTTTTGAGGATCTGTATAAGGTGGGATTGGCTGCCGGGAGCAGGCAAGAAGGGAGGATCCGTTGACGATGATTTGGTGGATCGCGGAGGCGATTTCTGAGGAGACCATATTCATCTGATCTTGACTAATAAGAGTGTTGGAGTTGACCGATTCGGATAAAAAGTGCTGCAGCGAATCCATTCTCGTACGTACAGTTGAGAGATTCGCGAGCGGAATACGAGGATCGGAGTTTTGAACGAGACATTCCGGCCGAATATGGTGAGGTTCGCCGAGATTTGTCATCGTAAACGCAAAACAGAGAGAAAAAGCTGAGGCACGTTTCGCCTTTCTTGTTATAGCTGATTGATAAGCTTAAAAAGGAATTCCTCCGTTTTGACTACTGCTAGTGAACACCAAATATTGAGGTGGGATCCATTACACGATCAATTTACACGTGGAGATCTGTGTGACGGCGGGGGCTTAGAATTATATCAGGCGTTCGATTGGCGAAGCAAATCGCGTATTTGCGATGGGGAATGTGGACCTCGCTTCCTCGGACTGGCTCGTTTAATTCACTAGAGTGGCAATTTGGATACCCATCTGCCATCCAACTCCGCCCCGAAGTCGGTGAATAATCATATAAAAATTCAAACTAGAGCTTGGGCATATCGACTTACCCATATCATTTTATCATCATGGAGTAAAGTTTTTTTAACTGAACATTTAATAAAATTTAATTCAATTTTATTTAAATAATTTATAAAAAAATATAGGGGACTTATCCCCAAAAGGTATAAAAAATAGAAACTTAATGAAATTTAAAAAAATTATATTTAAATAAAATTGTGTTAAAATTTTTGAGTAATACACATATCAGAATAAACTTATTTAATAATAATTTTTATATACTTTTAGATTTTATTATTTTATAATAAAATAATTTATTTATTCATTTATAAGAGTATAATGTATCAAATCAATACTTTCATATATTTATATCTAACTATTATAAATAAAAAAAATGAATTTATTAATTATATTTATATATTTAGATGTGTTAAGACTTTGGATCTATTCAAATTTTAGAACAAAAAAAAAAAAGAAAAAAAAAGAAACAATAGCTACAAAAGAGTATGTAACTTCACATTTAATATTTCAGTTAATTAATTAGGAGTTGAGGAGTAACACGATATAAATAAACAAATTGAATCATATTTTTAAGAAAACAAAAACCTCAGGGATCTGATTGTTGTCATCCCATTAATTTAGTACAAAATTGTGGAAATAATAAAATTTTCCAGATGAGAAACATAATAATAGACTTATTAATTGGGTTTTTCATTTATTTAATATTTAATTTCGCTTTCCATGGCACCTTGATGCTTGACAAAGAGTAGACAAATACAAGTTGCTTTGAACCACTCCATATAGTTAAATTAAATTAATTATTTTTAATTATTTAATTAATAAAAGTTCAAAAGGATGTTATTTTTTAATTTACTTGACGGGATCAATTGAGTAATTTATCGCCGAGTCTAGTGTTTGGCTTGTGGGAAAGTCTACAGATTCATCAAAGCCAAGGATTTTTTAATATTATGTTTTAAATTAATTAAAAGTAAATATTATTAATTAATTGGTCCAAGTCGTTAAATTTATATTTGTTGCGGAACAATAATGGTCATTTTATATTAGATTATGGGATTCCTATCATCTAGTCCTAATTGTTGATGCTCAAATCTTTTAGGAACGAAAGATTCAGTATATTATACAAATTTATTATTGCGATCGACGTAAAACCTCCTCAAAAGTTATCTAAAATCACAAAAAAAAGAGTTAGGAGTAAAATCAGATTACCTGTTGATACTTAAATTTTTCAAGAACGAAAGATTCAGCACATCACACAGTTTTGCTATTGCGATCGACGTAAAACCTCTTCGAGAACTACTTGAAATCACAAAAAAAAGAGTTAGGAGTGAAGCCGGATTACCGGTGAATAAACTCCGACGCTCAAGTTAGTGAAATGGTGCAGGATCAAAAGAAAAGAGAGAAAATACTTGTGTTTGAGTATTTTATCGACCCAGAAGGCTGAGTTCGAAAAATATTTGTGAGTGCAATATCTATTTCTTAATTGCTCAAATATGGCCCTCTCTAAGAATTCCTATTTTTTCTAAGAAAGAAAAATCAGAAGTCCCAGAAAAAGTCCTGCTATATGTATTGCCTTCACCCTTTATAAGGTCTCTGCACGTGTGAGTATCGGAGAATGAGAGTTTAATTAGATAAAAATAGGTATGATGGTTGGGTCAATCTTTTTACCACTTCTTTACGTTAGATCTGGTGTAATAATGAATGTCTGCAACTTACAAGACACGACACAATCTAACGTGATAGGACGCCCTGAACAGTTATTTGAATAGCGTATTTGTCGATCCTATCTACAACTTCTATTTTTTAATAAGACATTAGGTCGCCTAGATAATTAAAAAGGGATCGCCTCGGTAATCGAAGTTAGTGTCGAGATAACAAAAACGACTAAAAAAATAGTAAACATTCTAACTAATAATATCAATTTGTAAATATATCAATTTGTAAACATTCTAATTAATATTCAGAAGAGAAGAAGAAATCAAATTGTTCGAAGGAAGCAATTTAACACCAAGAATAAATTAATATTCAGAAGAGAAGAAGAAATAAAATTTTTCGAAGGAAGCAACCCAATAAAGAGTTAAAAAGTTTTGTAATTCCAAATAATTAATTAATATGACCTATTGAAGGACGCCTAATTTTAGTCTAACATGGCGGCTGATGTTGCGTGCGTGCAAGCTTGCTATTTTGACGATGGCGCAAATGGATTTCTAGAATTCAAAAGCTCGAAGAAGAACTTAATTAATGGGAATATTGCAAATGACGTTTGTGATTACGATACAAATTTTGGGAAGGGCTATTTTTTAATTCAGCTGCAAGTATTATTTTTTCAATTTTTTATTATATTTTTGTAATTTTTAAAATTATTTTCATTCATCATGTCTCCAAAATTAAATTTGATTAAAAAATAAAAAAATAATTTTTAAATATTTAATTACGATCTCTGATGCAATATTTTTAAAAACTAAAAATAATAATAATAAATTAAAAATTATATTAAAAACTCAAAAAACATAAAAATACATTTTACAATTGACTGTTAGTACTGTACCATAACACAACTAATAAATTATAAACACCAATAATTAATATTTTGAATCATACGCTTGGGGCAAATATTATTTAATTCTTTTATTATAATTTTTTACTCTTGTATTATAACTTTTAATACATATATTGTAATTTCAAATTTGAAAACATAAAATAAAAGGGATAAAAATCCTCATAAAAGGTTTTCTATATTACATTCTATTCATTAAATTCTTATGCGTATGTCATTGTTTACACACACACACATTTATATATATGTGCGTGTGTGCGTGTGTGTGACAAAAATTTAATAAAAGGCAACCAATACATTAAGAATATTCAAGATTTTCTTATTTATATATACATATTAAAAAATTATGATTTCGTGAAATAATATTATAATTTTTTCATTTTATATGTCAATGTTTCGAGAATATAGTTAAATTTATGGTTAGTTACATATAAATAATTTTAAAAATTAATATTTATATCTTTAAAATTTGATTAAATATATATTTTCATTCGAATAAGTTTGATTATATATTTTTTTAAAATTTAATAGATTTAGCACCGGAATAAGTAAAAACAAAAAAAATTGAATCTATTTGAATTTTGTGGACTGCACCAATAAAACACTGACAGTTTGCCATCTTCTAGTCAAGCGTTTGACCAAAAATTTAAGCCATTAGTAATATTTAATACTAGCATTGGACATTAAATTCTAACATTGTATTTATCTTTATTTTTTTCAAATTTAATACACTAAAAATTGGAACATCGTGCATGCATTTATTAATTGATTAAACAACAAAAAATGCTTAAAAGTAATTCAGTCAACATAATATCTAGTTTGTATGTGGGTCTTGTTGCTTGTTACAACTCTTAATTGAAAGAGTAAAGCCAATAATAAGTTCATTGGCTTTCTGTAATTTCTATGCTCACAAACTTTACTAGAATCTTATTCCTCTCATTGTTAACATCGAATGAATCAAGCAATTAATACTTACATATGCGATTAATTAGCTTATCTATATTATCCGGCCTTGAAGTTAAAAAAAAAAAAAAAAATTGTGAAAATTTCGATGGAATTAACAATGATCTTCTTCCACCATCTTCGCCATTTATATAATATATATTAAAGAATACTTTAAAGGAGAAAGGGTTCTTTAATTTTTGTTTAATTAAGCTTATAATTAGTTCTTAATTAAAACGGCTTATCATGCTTCTTTGCCTAATCATGGATGCTCGTCAAAACCCCACTTAGCAAATGATCATCTATCCAAAGGCAAAACCAGTCCTTCTCAAGCCTCAACCATCTCAAATCAACCTAATTTTTCTCTGACAAACGCTCACAAGGTAAGCACTTTCGGGATTAGTTTAAAACTATTTTGCTTTTATTGATGGAGTAGGAATTCCTCTTAGCCTCAGAAAATGAAGACGGAATCTTAGTGCTTGATTCAAGACAAGGGCCCCTTATCTTTGAAAAACTTTGAATGGTGACCTATTCAAAAAATGGAGGATCAAGATTTTTTTTTTATTTATTTTATCCAAATTAGGAGGGAATCCTAGTTCTTCATTTACACTTTACGACTAATAATTTTATTAAATTATTATATTCTTAATTATTTTTGACAGTCCATAATTTTATTTTCGACTCTTTTTTCTGAATGCTTAGATAATTGCGAAGCTTGTAGGAACCTAAGTGATTGTGTTTATAGGTTAGTGGATCTTGGATTATCAACGAAAAAAACAAACTTTGATTGGTTGGAGTAGCAGTCGCATGGTTTTATTTGTGATGGTTATGATTTATTTAATCCCTTGGCCGTGTTACAGGTGGACATTTCAGACCTGCTGTTACAATAGTCTTTGTTGCTTGTCACATATTTCCATGGAAACAGGCACTTGTTTACAAGTAATTCAAAATATACGCTGCCAAAAATTGGAATTCATCGTATCAAGTTTAAATTTATCACAAGTTTTAGGCTGAACGGTCTTAAATAGTAAAAACGGCATCGTTTTAATAGTTTCAAATCACTTTGATTTAAAAAAATGGAATTGGTTCAGGGAGCAGGACATGTAGTATCCCAGTTAGCAGGCTCAACCTTAGCATTATCCACACTTCTCATAATATTCCAAGATGACAAAGAGAGAATAAACTTGACAGTAACAGAATTCGAGAGTCCAACTGTCCAACAATCAATCAGAAAAGCGTTTGCTTGTGAATTCATGCTTTCTTTCATTCTAATTCTCTCCATTTGTTATTTAACTTAATTGCATGCCTTCAAATGATGTTTTCAATTTGATTTCTTTTAAATTAAAAATTAGTTAATTTTTTTCAAACCGGTATATAAAACAAAAATAATAAAATTTTATCTAATTTTCTTACAAATTTATATTCAACAATTCTCTGAACCAACATTTATTATTTTTTAATTATCAGTTTTTCACAGGAGTATAACAAGAGTTTCTAGGAATCCAGCAAGGAGCATAGGCTCGGCCTTGGTTTCCGCGGAGTTTAGTCACCTTCGGCTGTATATTGGGGCCCCAATCTTCGGAAATACAGTTGCACATTAATCTGCTGACTCGTCTAGCATCCATTACTTGATACGTTCAATGCGCAGAGAATACATAAATAATCAAGGTTATTTTATATGTAAAATTCTAAAATTTTTCATTGTAATTATCAAAGTTTTTATTCCTCATTTTAAATTTATTCATTATATTTAAAAATTTTATAAATATAACAAAAAAAATAAATATTAAGATAAAAAAATATGAAATTTGCAAAAATAAATTTATTATGGTAGCCCGAACCAAATTGTAATATGAAGCTGAGATTAATTTGTTTTGGGCCACAAGAAATATGAATGTTTCCAGTGCAAGCCCACCCAAATGAAGTAATTAAAATGTTAGTGATATTGAATGGGGTAATTGTATCGAAGTCACTAGTTTTATAAATTTGTACAATAAAGAATATAGTTTGTCAGTTTTAATAAATAAGTCCCTAATTCCATTAAATAACTTAAATACATTTCATTTAATATTCTATGGCCCAAATCCTAATGCTATAGATCGGATCAGATGAGATTATACATAATAGGATTAGATTACATTAATTTGGACAAATTGTAATACTATATTGTATTTGGTGTGATACAAATTTAAAATCGTCTAAATATATCTAACAAAAGAAAATTAGTTAGTTGCTTAAGATATTTTTCTTTTGAAAAAAGGAGAAACTTCAATAACTACGGTAAACAGCCCAAATTAATAATATCTAGAGGAATATCCTCCACCCAAATAGCATCTTTATGACAATAACTCGCATATTTTGCTATCTTAAGTGTTGCAACATTGCAAGCTCAGTTACTGTATCAAACTTCAACAGCTTTGTGTAAATATTGTGATTCATAATCTACAACATTAATTAATAATATACAGTAGAATGAACAGATTTAATTGAATCTATACAAGGATATAAAATACAATAATATATTAAAATAATAAAATTGATGATGCGTATTTGTTTGTGCCATTCTTCTAATTAATTAAAATATTAGGATCTTTTTTTCTATAACTTAGTTTTGAGTAGTAGTTTTTTAATAGGATATCAATCTTTATAGGTATAACCTATTTTATATATAAATTAAAGAAAGAACTTAGCAAAACTTAATTATTAATGTGTTAACTAGATTCTCTCATTATAGAGTTAAACATAATTGTCTATATTTTGTTGCTCAACTAGGCCCACAATAATTAGATATCAAAAATTTAATTTTAATAAGATCTTAAAATAAATTTAATACATTATAATATCTATTAATCTGATTAATTAAAAAATATATAAAATTAATTAATTAATATAAGTCCATATTTAAGAAATTTTTAATATTTTTTTCACTTGGACTATCTTACTTAACATATTATTATTTTGAAAATAATTTTATTTTAAAAACAACACTCTTGGGTTAATAAATGAATATTTGTTTTATGTAGCCACAACCTTAAGAAAGAATATTTCAATTTCATCTTAGAACAACCCAATCTAACATAACTTTAATATAGAATTATAATAATTATTATGTTAAAAGGGAATAACACAACATATGATTTCCTATATTCATATATAATAAGCTTTATATTTTCATGGATCATAGGCCTAGTAGTGTAATAAAAAACAGTGCTAACATGTGATCAAAATTATAACATACTGTTTCTTATTGGTCCTCAATACAATTTTCTCATCGACATAAAATTGCATTAGTATAATCTATAAACAACATGGAATGCAAAGTTCAAATAAATCAATATATCACAATACAACATGAGATCTCAAAATCAATAACATCTAGTCATCTTAAAACTCATAATATGTTTTAAGATACTGTTTTATACTATCATTTCTCTATCAATAAAAGAAATAACAATAATCATCAAATAAAAATTCTTTAATTAATTGGAATAAGATAAATATTCCATGAGTTTGCATATGGTATAACATCTAAAAAAAATAAATTACATTTGGCTATCACTAATTAAGGTAATCAAAAAGATCTAAAATCCTATATTCTTTAAACAATATGGGGTCGTAAACCTTTTATCAGTGGATTAGCTAACTTAGACTCAGTTTTAATATCTTTAATTATAATGTCTCCTATTTTGACTAAGTCCTTAACATTATAAAATTTGATCTCCATATATTTGGATGCATTGCTAATTTTGATATTTTAAGAATAAAATATAGCTACAATGTTGTCATAGTAAATCACTATAGGTATAGCAATAAAGTCTACAATTCACAATTTAAGATCAAACTTTTAAGCCAAACAACTTGAATAGAATAGAAGCGTCGTAACATGTCACGAACTCAACATACATAGTAAAATTAGTAATCAAGGTTTGTTTAGTGCTTTTACAAGAAATAACACCTCCATCCATCATTAAAAGATATCTAAATGTTGACTTTCTATCATTTGAACTACTAGCAAAATCAACATGTGAATATCTAATCATTATGAGATCTTCTACTCTTTTATATACAAGTATAAAGTCTTTTGTGCATTGAAGATATCTTATTAGTTTCTTAGTTGCAACCCAATGATAATGACCTAAATTTGACAAATATCTCTTAAGAGTATTTATTGCAAAAGTAATATCAAGTCTAATACATACTTGTGCATACATGAGACTATCGACTGTACTAGTATATGGGACATTCTTCATTGTTTCTTTTTCAATATCATTCTTAGGGTATTATTCATTACTTAATTTATCTCCTTTTGCAACAGGAGCTTCTCTAACCTTACATGTTGCATATTGAACCTTTTTAACATATGATCTATATAACTTCTTTAAGATAACCACAGAACTTTTTTAGATCTATCATGATAAATCTTAATATCAAGAACAAAAGAGGCTTTTCTAAGATCTTTCATATCTAACTTTGCAGAAAGAAAAAATATTTTGTGTCATTCAACATATCAAGATTACCACTAGTAAGTAAGATGTCATTTACATAAAGTACTAAGAAGATATATCTACTCCCACTTACTTTCATCTAAATGTATTGGTCAAACTTGTTTTCTTTAAAACCAAATAACCTTAAAACTTTGTCAAACTTTATATACCATTGACGTGATACTTGTTTGAGGCCACAGATAGATCTCTGAAGTTTGCATATGATGTGTTCTTTTCTAGCTTCTTTAAAACCTTCAAGCTACTATATATGTACATTCTCATTTAGATCTTTATTGAGAAAAGATATCTTCACATCTATCTAATGACACTTTAAATCAAAATGAGCCACCAATACTATAATTATCTTGATGAGTCTTTAGTAGAAACTAGAGAGAAAGTTTTTGTGAAATCAATGCCTTCTTTTTGTGTGTACTCCTTTGCAACCAATCTTGCTATAAACCTTTATCTTTTTTCTTTATTGTCTTTCTTCATTTTGATCACTCATTTGTAATCAATTGATTTATGCCCATTAGGTAAATCAACGAGTTTTTATACCTAATTATTTGACATGAAGTTCTTCTTATCCTTCATCACTCTTAACTACTTGTCTACCTGATCACTATTAAGAGCTTTTTTAAAGGTCATTGAATCTATTATTTGACAAATATCATAATTTTCCTTTTCAAGATAGATATAATAATCATTAGAAAAAGTTTATCTTCTTTTCCTTTATAATCTCTGTAAGGATACTTCTGGAGCTCTGTCACTTATTTGAGGGACCTCGTTTATGATAAAAGATTTTACAATCATATCTTTAATATTTGCTTCTTATTGAATCTCTACACTACAAGTCTCTCATGTTTTGTTATTACTTAAGACAGGCAGTAGAATAGAGACTATATTATTCATTTCTTCTTTTTTAAAGGACTAAGAAGAATATTTTTCAGTAATATTAAGTTCAAAAAATTTAACAATCTGAGATTTAATGATTCTAGTGCCTCAAAAAGAATAATATAACCTACACCCTTTTGACTGGCTAGGGTATCCAATGAAATAACATCAAATAGTATTTGATTTAGTCTTTTTCTGAGAAGGATCATAAATTTTCACCTTTATAGGGCATCTCTAAACTCAAAAATAATTTAAGCTTGGTTTTCTTTTTGTCCATAATTCAAAAGGCATCTTAATCTCTAATTTACTGAGCATATAGTTCAAAATATAAGCAATTGTTTTTATTGACCCATCCCATAAGTATTTAGGCAAATTAAATCTGCTCATTGTACTCTTTTTCATTATACGACTGTGTCTTTTAGATAAACCCTTTTATTCAGGGCTTTTTGGCATTGTGTAATAAGCAACAACACCAAGATCTTGTAAATATTTAGCAAAAGTTTTTATCTATTGTTCAGTCTTAGTATACCTCCCATAATACTTATCACTAAGATCAGATCTAACAATATTGATATCTTTTGGCCATTGCTTCTCAACCTTAACACAAAATATTTTAAACGTATCAAGAGCATCATTCTTTTTTTTAATCAAGTACACATAACTATAATGAAAGAAATCATCTATAAAGGTAATGTATTATTTATTTCTACACAAGGTAGTTGAATATAGTATATTAATATCTATGTGAATTATTTCTAACCTCTTTTGGTTTTAGCTAACTTTCCTTTTCTATAGCCTACATAATCCTCCAGATTAATGTCATGTAATATAGGAAAAATTTTAATGTTAATCAATTTCTCAATTATTTCCTTAGACATGTGACCCAAATGTATATGTCTAAACATTAAGGATCTTCTTTAATTAGAGACCTCTTAACAACACAATTTTTTACATTGAGGGATGAATTAGAAGAGTTAAGAGACAGAGAGAGAGAATCTATACAATCTATCTAATAAATTATAACTACCAATAATATTAGAGTTATAAGCTTCATCAACCTTATTGTTTCTAAACTTAAAACAAAATTTAATTTTGTCCTACAAGGAAATAAAAAATAAATTACTTTTAAAAGAATAAAAAAAAATATTCTTTAAAATGCACTAAAATTCAATGTCTAACTTCAATGTAGCTATTCTTATAGAATAAATTGTAATTCCTACTTTATTTTCAATCTTTTAGCCTTGATTTACAAATGTTTAAGTTTCAATAACTTAATCTCATAACTGTTCAAATGCGATTGCAACTATGACTTCTTAAAATTCTTTATGCTTTTTTACTCAAAAGTTGAAACAATACTCTTTTCTTCACACAATTATCACGTATACATAGTCTCTGAATATTTCAATATTGATGTAAGTTAAACTAATCTTAGATTTTAGATTTTTCTTGTAGTAATTATTTTTTTTCACACTATTCAGGAACAATGAAACTAATCCTTCTTCAATGTGTAGGTAGGCCAAGGATATTTATAATTGGTGTTTTTCCTTTCTTTACTTGTGTAATTTCAAAATTTTTTGAGTTTTGAGTGGTTAAATCTAAATTTTGAGGCCATAAATCAATTTGACATGTTGAAAAATTTTGGGGTACTAAATTTGGTATTGATCAGAG
>JAWDEX010175576.1:0-15056 GCA_035221805.1 Trichilia hirta | reverse complement strand
GGCCAATAGTCACCATCAAAAACTTGAGTTCCTTGCTAATGATGAAGCAAGGACAAAATGAGACCTTAAGGAATTTTGTGTGTAGGTTTCATGAGGAGTTGATGGAGATGGAGGTGTTTCACCACGCCATGTTCCTTGAAGGCCTGAAAAGTGGTCTGGAGGTGGAGAGAGAATGGTACACTATCCACAAGTAGTCCCTACGAAATTGCTTGTTGCGAGCTATTTGATGAGATCAAAATATAAGGCCAATTTCTCTTGAGGATAAAGGAGAAGGAGCTGAAATGATGCCTAGGAAGGGCTGACAGCATAGTCCAAAGCTGGAGGAAAGAATGGGCTGTGGGGTAGATTATAAACATGCCCCCAAATTTGTTAATAAAAAGGATCACTTCCCGCCAAAAGTTAAGCCTAACCAGCATAAAGGGTAAGAACACCCTAGAATACTTGCATTGGAGGCACCAACCAGATGGTGGATCAAGTTCAAGAAAGGAAGTATACCCCCTTTAAAGCCCATTTATCCAAAATATTCAAAGATGCCAAGCAATGGGGGTTACTTATGCCTCAACCACAACGCATGAAGTTGAGGTCTTCAAGGTGAACAAGGGACAAATTCTACAAGTTTCGTAGAGATCATGGTCACACACTAGCCAATGTAAAGACCTAAAGAATCAGGTGGAGATGTTAGTTAGGAATAATTACTTGAACAACTTCGCAATTGAGCCCCAAACGGGGACTCAGCAGCCTGAGGCGTATCCGCCTGATCGAGAAGACCATGACATGCACCAAATGACTATAGTGATATTCGGCAACCCTACACTAGTTGAAACTCGAACAACTCAAGGAAAAACAATTCTAAATGCTCTTTTCCTAGATATTTTGCAGATGTCTATGTAATGAATGTGTGGGCTGACAAAAGGCCAAAGATTGCCTCCATCCTTGTAATGTTCACGGACGAAGACGAGGTGGGAGTCTATTACCATTACAATGATGCCATAATAATGACCCTCGAAGTCGATTTGCTACAAGTAGACAAGATCTTAGTGGATACAAGGAGCTCTACAAACATTATTTTCAAAGAAACACTAGATTTGCTAGGGATTAAAGCTCATCCAGGTGAACACCATGTTGTATGAATTCGGGAATTTTTGCATTATCCCACTAGGAATAGTCTGGCTGCTAGTCACTATAGGCGATAAACCTTACTAGAAAATCACCATGGTACAATTTCATGTGATAGATTTGAAGATATTGTATTTTGTGATCCTGGGAAGACCTTATTTTAGAAGCACTAAGGCAAAGAAAAGCATTTACTACTTAAAGCCTAAGTTCAAAATGAAAGATGTGATTAGAGTAGTGAGAGAAAGCCAGAATAAAGCAAGATCACACTTCGTGGCATGTGCCAGAGACTCATATTGCATCTCTAAGAGGCCTTTGAATGCTAATAAGGAAGAGGAGATCACAGGGGAGCAAAGGTAAACATCAGAACAAGACCAAGGACATGAGAGGATAGTAGAGCATTTAAGCAAGGCAAGTGGACAAATGGTTAAGGGACCTATAGCTGAGCCAGTTGATGCTTTGGAATCAATGGTGTTCAATGATAGACGCCTAGAGAAGCAATCAAGATTGGCTCCTAGTTGACACCTTAAGAGAAGTAGGGACTTATAAGGTCACTCAAGAGGAACATAGACGTGTTTGCATGTAGCCATAAGGAGATACCGAAAATCGATCCTCGAATCATATCACATTTGGCTATCAATCTCTTCTATAAACCCATAAGACAAAAAAGAGAAACTTTAATTTGGAAAGGAGACAAACCGTCCAAGTAAAAGTAAATAAGGTGTTTAAGGTAGAATTTATAAAGGAAGTCCAATATCTCAAATGGGTGGCAAACGTGGTTATAGTTAAGAAGTCTAATGCTAATTGGCGAATGTACACGGACTTTATAGATCTCAATAAGATGTGTCCAAAGGATAGCTTTTCCCTATCCCGCGTAGATCAATTGATAAAATTGACCTTGGGGCACAACCTGTTGTGCTTTATAGACGCCTTTTCAGGATATAACCAGATCAGGTTACTCAATCGTAATAAGAAAAAAACTTGTCTTTGTTACTGACCAATGGCTTTACTACTATAAGGTAATGCTATTTGGGTTGGACTAGTTTTCAACAAAGAAGTCAAGGACTTTTTGTTTAAAATTGTGGGACTATATGTCGAGCATGAAACATCTAACTACTAATGACAAAACATGGTTAAGGAGATCTCTCAAACCAAAACCTGGCCATGTGGTCATGTAGGCCGTTCATCAATTTTAATTCGAAAATCGAAGCATTACTGTGGGATCACCTCTAGTTGGCAAAGGTGAACACTCGTACGCGTCATCATCCTAACTACGTCATCATTTTCATCACGTGGTCAGGGATTTAAACCCACTCAAGTATCATACTTTTAAGGTTAAAGCGTTGTTGACATCACTAGCCTTGACTCAGGGTTAGAAGTATTAGTTTGATCCCTTGAGACAGACCTGTCAACAGTATCCAGGAATACGCCTGATTAGGGCCTCAAGATCTCTCTTGCTGAGCTAGAGATCACTACTTCTCAGCTCGTCTTCGATGACTTTAGACTGGCAATATAAAAAATTAGAGTACGATGAAAGAGACTACACGTCAAACTTTATCTATGTGCTGCTTTTTTAATTTTCTTCCGGCACTATCATGTATTGGACATTTCTTTGTATGTGTGTTAGCAATACAAAGAAGGTACATGATAATAATTGCAATGCAGTCAACTGATTGAAGCTTGCACACAAACCTCCTGAAAAAGCACCAGTCAATGTCATACTTTGATGATTACATGAGTATACTTACAAGGCATGACAACTACTCCTACAAAAGTGAGGTTGAGTGCGACAATAAAAAAGGAGGGCTTGATCAACACAAAAACACTGTTTATCATCTTCTTCATGCTCAATTTCACAACAAACACTTAAATGGTAACATAGAAAGATACCCTGGCCCTGAAGTTTCTCTTTTTTTATTAGCTTGCTTGTTACTCTTGACTGACTTAAACATAGTAGTTTTTCTACTGGACAGTTGACATAACTCAACGAGTAGGTAGCACCATCAGACTTTCACTATGTGATGTACAAAGTCAGCCCCACTTCATCCGGATTTGCATAATATTTAGCTAGATTTTGTGCATTAACACAAATTATCAGTGAGTGTACTTATCCATTCCAGCAAATGTCAGCTCAAACCATTCTTAACTACATCCTCTATCTACTTAAACTAAATTAAGTTCAATGCATTAAATAATACCAACAGCAACATAACCTCAGTAATTAATCACCTTACCAGTTTCTTCATCAGCTCTAGATGGCCAGCCTTCACACCTAAGTGCCGAACCCCATTGCATCCTGTAACACGTGTTCATCTCAATCACGGGCCTTCCGCTCCAATCACCTTTCAATCTCGGATTAAAATGCAGAATTCTCGGTGGGTCCTCCCCATCAACAGTTTTTAAACCCTGTAACTCGACCATAAATTGGGACACCATCACAGCCTCCTCCCCTTCTTTCAGCAGCGATATTTTCGGATCATTCTCCGGGTGGGCCCAATGCGGCTTACCAATAACGGTGATGTGCGAACCCAGTGTTAATCCACATGGCAGTATCATGACATGGCTCCGGTTCAAAAACTCTGATCCCAATAAGGAAATCGAATGCGGGCAAGTTTCGGATTTGGTTTGAGGTTTTGTATTGTTCAGTTTGATTTGGGTTCTGGCTGTTGTCTCCGCAGATTCCAGCTCATCCCAGACCTTCTTGCCGACAACCCACGCGTGTTTCGCTGTCTTGTGGAGAATGGAGAACTCGTCATTTCTACTGTCGCCGTTTTCGAACATGCTTTCGTTAAATAACAAGCCGGAGACTTTCTTGAACTCACGCATTCGCCGCTCAGATGTTCGAGAAATCGTCCGATGTGAGAATAACGTGTTCTTAGATGGATGATTCGCCACGTATACTTCCTCCCCTTCGCTCTCTAGCGGTACATGCTTGGGCAATGTGTCGGCGAAGAATCCCATAGACCCGTCGCCCGACCAAGACCCAGTTTTGAATATCAGAGGGATTTCAAAGCTCATGAAGAGAAGGTAAAGAAAGAAGATACTCATCAAAAATTGAATCAGTCTGAGTCGACTCAGTTGAAACATCGAATCCAGCTTCGCTCGCTTCATCGTTTAATCAAAGAAACAGCAATAATATTAGCTTGTTTTCATTACACAAAGAGCAATGCATTAAGGGGTGAGTATTTTTACTTCGAAAGCTAACCTTAACGACTCTGCAATTTGGAAGAAAGCAAAGAGTTCATGCAGTAGCCATTAACACTTGCCTGCCCCAAGGAAAGTGCATAAAAATAAAAATAAAAAAAGAAGGTATTTTCAGTTAATATAAAACAAATTATATAAATTTATTAAGGAAAGGAAATAACTTCAAAAGTAACGCAAACAAAGCTTTACTGAAACCCCCTACTCTTCATGATTCTCGGCTGTGCCTGTCATTCAGCTGGTAGCGGACTGAACAGTGAAAATCTGACTGTTCTTGAAAAGAGAACGACATCTTTTCCATGCTTATCGGTAATGGATTAATTAGTATCCACTAAGGGAAGATTAGAAGAAGGATTAGCAAAAGACACTCGAAACTAAATTTGGCAAAAAGAAGGAAAGTTGGTCATCGCCCTCAGCACACCACATCTTCAAAACGGTGGTCAATTTCAAACGGGGTGTTTCAACTTCTTTCCATTTATTTTCATTAATTAATTATCTCGTTTTTAAGTAATTATTATGAACTTTTTAAACAATTTATTTATTTGTTAAACCAGAAGTTTCTTTACAGTTTCTACAGATTAAGAAAAGTCAAGAACAATAAATTATAAATAAAAACAACATTCTTTATTTCTATAAATATATTTTATATATTGTCTTCTTAATTACTTTATTACTTCATGGACTTTTTTAATAAAAATTTTGCAACTTTTGGATCCGGTAGCCAATTCTTAGAACACAAATCTTTAAGATCATTCATTTTAATTTTTAAAATTTTATTTAATTATTTTTAATAATTGTATAAAAAGATATGATAAAAAAAATAAATAATTTTAACGAAATATTATTTGTGTAAAAGAACTTATAATAAAAATTCAACTTCTACTTATTTATTTTATGATTATGATTTGGATTTATTTTTCAAACTTATGCTATAATTAATTCCTTTGTTTTTCCAAACTTATACCATGATTCCTTTAATGGAGATGGGGACTTCGATAAGACGTGTCTTCTGTCTTGCGTGTTAAAACAGTTGGTATGGTGGGTGGAATTTTAATTCCGTTGACTTGGTCATTTGTCTATTTTTTTTTTCTTTTGAATTTTAAATTTAAAGGTATAATAATTTATTTTGAGTTGTTGTTATTGTTTTTTTTGGTCATTTTAGACCTTGGCAAAATGACGTGTTGAAAGAGATTGATGCTGGCATCATTTGGAATTTTCTAAATTCCTTATGATTGCTCACTCTGACACCATTCAATTGTATGACCAGGAAATTTATATTTTGCTTTTGTTTTTTAATTTAACATATTCTGGACTTACGACTCAAATTCCACTGGATGGTGACAACCTAAACCATTTTGGAGGCTACTGTGGAATGTCGTAGGTTTGAAAGAAATGTTAGTGTCTGTTGTGCATTGCATTAGTCTGTTTTAGTGGTGTTTGAAATATAATATTTTTTACAAAATTTTATATACGAACTGATATTATTAATTAATAAAAATATAAAAGTAATATAATTATTAAAAAATTAATATTATTGAATTTAATTGTATAATATTATTTTCAAATAATAAATCATTTAAAATAAAAAATACCCATTAGTTTTAGAAACTTAATTGAATATTATATTAAAATGCCCAAGTAATTGGAGTCTTTTTTGTAAAAAAAAAAAAAAAAAAAAGAAAGAAACAAAAAAAAAAAAAAGATAACACTTTGGTTAGTTGTCTATGAAGATATGATCACAATCAGTAAGAACAAATTTGAAAATATACATGAGAATATTACATATCACATTAGATTGTGAGTATATAGAAAAAGCTTTAACTAGTAGAATTCGTGTAAAATGTCAATATACAATACATATATGATATATCAAAAATTTTCTCTTAATATCATAATCACTTTTATAATTCATTGATTTTAAATTAAATGTATATAATATTACTATTTTTTTGAATAAACATATAGATAACAAAATATAGTTAAAAAAGCATAGAAGTAATGTGTTACATCCTTCATATCTCGAAATGGTTTCCTATAGATATTTATAATTATTGGGAAAAGATACTAAATCAAATATAATTCTTTTTTACATCCTGTATAATTAAAATAAGATTATGTAGCAAAATACTACAATAAAAAAAATATATTAACCTTTTATGTGAAAAAATCAAAAAGATAAAAATCACGGGATATTAATCCAATAAATTATACTATATCAAATAATGGAATTACAATCAAATCTTTCTAAATATAATTAGAGATTCACAATTCTAAAAGGTAATTTTCTTGACACTTCACTAAAAGAATAAAAAAATAAAAGGTAATGTACTCAACTTTTATAGTTAACAAAATTCACACTTCTAAAGTCTTGACTATCAGAAAACTACTTAATAGAAAAGTAAGTAAATAACTTTTTTTTATCAAACTCTTTTACCTCTAATCTAACCTTACACCTTAGTTGTGGATTAATTTCAATCTTTAATCTGAAAAATGTTTGTTCTTTAGATTCCTTTTATACTTATGTAATTTGATCAAGTCATAATTGTAATTCTTGGAAGCTTTCTGGCTCTTTTTCATCTATCAGCAAAGCATACTTATGTAGAGAATACCTTGTAAAAGATTATATCTATAGATCTTCTTAATTGAGATTTAGTTGGTGGTATAGGTGGCTATATGGGTACTTGTTTAGAGGGACATTCGTCATCAATAAGATCATTTGGATCTTCTTATCCGTCTCTTCCATAATTATCATACATTATAAGTAAAAAAATTGAATTAGAAGTAATCTAAATTTTAAGAGAGGATTGTGATTCTTCATTCTTTTCGACATCATCTACTATTTGATCTTCTTGGAACATAACACTCTACTTCTGATGGCTTTTTTATCTATTGAATCTTATAATTTGTATCCAAATTCTTCGTTTCTATAGCTCAAAAAGATGCACTATTTAGCTTTATCGTCAAGCTTTGATCTTTTATCTTTGAGAATATGAACATAAACTTTATAATCAAACTATCTTCAAGTATTTGTATGATACATCTTTCTTTGTCAAGACTCTATTATGTATATTACCATCTAATCGAATTGAAGGAGAGATATTAATTACATTAACTTGATGTAATCCTTATAGCTTTACCCCCAAAATACACAAGTAGCTTGGCCTCAGAGAACATACATCTCATTATTTCTACAATTTTTTATTCATTATTTCTATCACACTATCTTGTTAAAGAGTTTTTGGTACAGTCTTCTCAATTTTAATTCAATGGGTTCTGCAATACTGCTCAAATGGCTATTTATACTTATTATTTACACATTTCAACTACTTTCTTATCTCTTTCTATTTTAGCGTTAAAATCCATAAAGATCTCTAACACTCGGTAAAGTGAAGAAATCAACCCATTCAATCACTTAATCACTAGTATGGCATAAAAGGAAACAACAGAATCAATCACCCAATCACTAGTATGTGAGAATTGTTGAGTTTCCCTTATAGATAATGACCACATCACCATCCACTACTACTGCATTACAAATCTTTTTTCATATGCCTTACTTTGTCGTATTAAAAGTAGTTGATACGTTGTCTCTGAGACATATATTTAGATCTTCCCTGCTAGAATCCTTCTCATTGCGAGAATTTTTACTTGGTTGCTCCCCACTTTTCTTGCTTCTCTGAAACGAGTGCTTCTGATCCATGGAAACTTATACTTAACACTTTTCCTTTTAAACTTTGCATTCTCCAGCCTATCCTCAATTATGCTTCTCATCAGGTATAAAGTTATTATTAACGTTAGTAATATCTTTCAAATATCTGACAGCAAACTAACTGGCAGCGAACTAAGCAACAATAAAGCTTATACTTCATGTTCTAGAATAATCTTCATAGCTATCAACAAATTGATTATCCTTTGAAATTCACTTGTGTGCTGTGCTCAACTATATTACGCTCTTCCTTATATTTTAAGTTCACAAACCTTATTCTTAAATTGACTTTATTCTGCGTTTTAGGTTGTTTATAAATTCCTTTCATAAAATATTTACTCTGATTTCATTTTCAACGTGATAGTGTACACTTTGACCAGCTAATAACGGCAGTTACTTTTTTGGACAACTAACTGTACTATCATCTAACTTCACAGGTTTTACTATATCCCTTTAATGAGTTCATATAGATTTTTTACGCAGACTTTCAAATTGTATAATTTGACACTTTTAATTTAATTATGCAATCTTCTATTTTAATCAACACAAAAACTTAAATTTCAAAAAAATCTAATTTCTGAAAAAAAATTATACATTAAATAAATTATAAAATAATTTTCTTTTCTTTTTGTTTTATTAAAATAGGATTGTGTACTAAAAAATTACTAAAATAATCAAAATAAAAGGGATTAACCAATTTTTTACGTAAAAAAAATCACGAAACTTTAATTTAGTAATTTTTACTATGTTAAATATTAGAATTAGTATCACTAAAGACCACAACTCTCAAGATGAATATTCTAGATACTCTACAAGAAAAATAAAAAATCTCATTAAATGAGCTAATAAAACATATATTAAAGAAAGAAAGTATATTTACTTAATTGTCCCTGCTATAACTCCATTTTTTTTTTTTTTATTTGTCTCCACAAACTATGCACTATAATTTTTTTCCCATATGTACGTTCTAAAACTAAAGAAAATAATCATTTATAGACTTTTCTTGTCCTAATTTTTCATGAAAATTTTCATATAAAATTTTACTTTATTTTATTTTAAATAGTAAATTCTTTAACAAAAAAACTTTTAATCCTTGATGAATTAGAAATTCACGTATAAGATAGAATCTTATACTCTCTTTTGTTTTCTATCCTCCGTTTATTTTGTCTAGCCTTGTGTATTCAATTGTCTATATAGGGAAATAAATATTAAAACTTGACTCCAAGAAATGGGAACTTTTCTCTTTGAAGGAAAAGAAAAGGAAAAGGAATTACGCTTTGTTTTTAATAAGCCTGCTGCCACTATTGCTATAACTTCATCCCCAACTGTCGAGAAATGCGCATCAATAGGCCGAGAAAAGCAGACGGTGGTTGCTGCCATGAATGGAACATTTCTTAGAGCCAGCAGCTCTTTCCTTTACTTTGCTTTAGTTGCATTCGAAGTTTTTGGGGTTTTGAGGCTGCTTTTCTTGCTCTGGGCCTCGCCTATAGCAGGAATTTTGAATTACTTTGTCTCAGAATCTGCGGGAATCCAAGTTGTAATCTCTGTAACATTTGTTGGAATGAGAGTAGTTGATATTGAGTCAGTGGCACGCACTGTACCAACAAAATTTTATTCTAGTGATCTACACCTCGAGTCATGGCGTGTGTTCTCTTCATGTGGGAAACGCTGTGTTCTTACTGCAAATCCAAGGATCATGGTAGAGCGTTTCTGAAGGACTTCATAGGAGCTGATTTGGTCCTGGTTACGGAGATTGCAACTTATAAAGGTAGAGCAACTGGGTTTGTTAGGGAGCCAGAGTGTTGGTGGGATGAAAAAGGCAGATGGTCTTCGAAAGGCTTTCGGTGAGACAAAACCAGAGATTGGGCTCGGTGATGGGCAAACTGATATTACCTTTATGGCTCTCTGCAAGGTTAGTCATGACCATAACAAAATCAAAACTCCAGTGACTTTTATTTAAGCTGAATATTTGAATTGACCATGTTAGAATTTGTATATAATTCACTTATACAATCATTTGCAAATGCAGGAGGGTTACGTTGTGAGGTCAGGACAGTAACAATTGACGAACTCCCAAAACCAAGCATTTTCCATGATGGAAGACTCGTTCAAAAGCTAACCCCTCTCCTGGCACTGCTAATCATTCTCTGGACTCCCATCTGCTTTCTTTTAGCTTGCTTTTGAATTGGTGCTCGTGCACTCCTCCGAATGCAATTGGTCTACTATGCTTTCGGGGAACTCGGAGTTCGTGCCGCAATCAAAGGCACTCCACCTCTCCCTGCCAAAAAAGCAACCGGTCAATCTAGTGTACTATTTATTTGCTCTCACAGACCCCTCCTTGACCCAATTTTCCTCTCCACAGCTCTTGGTCGTCCTATTCCTGCAATAACCTATGCAGTCTCTCGGCTCTCAGGAATCATCTCACCCATCAAAACCGTTAGACTAAGCAGAGACCGAGCAACTGATGCATCAATGATAAAGAAACTGTTAGAAGAAGGTGACTTAGTTATATGCCCAGAGGGGACGACTACTTGCAGAGAACCATTTCTTCCAAGATTTTCAGCATTATTTGCTGAATTAACGGACCAGTTTGTGCCAGTGGCTATAGTGAACCGCATGAGTGTGTTTCATGGAACGACTGCCAGGGGATGGAAAGGGATGGTCCCATTTTACTTCTTCATGAACCCTAGCCCAGCTTACGAAGCAACTTTCTTGAACAAGTTGCCAACGGAGCTAACATGCCCTTCAGGGAAATCTAGCAATGAGGTAGCAAATTACATACGAGATTGATTTCAGCAGCTCTTTCTTACGAGTGCACCAGCCTTCCCAGGAAAGACAAGTATTGACTCTTGTTGATGCCTAAATTTTTCTCGGACAAAAAATTCAGTGCACCACGTAGGTTTTATTATTACGGTTGATATAGAGACCGTACAGAATAGTACCCAACTCCAGATAAAGACTTGACTATCCAAAATCAAAGAAAACGAGTTAAGAATGGAGCTGGATTACCAATAAATAAACTTCGACGCTTTAGTCAATAGATCATCTAAGGCTAAGTTAAATAGAAAAATGAATTAGGAGTATTTTAGTAATTTACCGACTCGGGTAGTGGGTTCAAAAAATGCTTATAAGAGAAGACTGATCTTTACTAATTAAACTCTCTTTTTCTCTCATAAAGTTGAAGAAGATCCAAAAATTCCCCTTTCATGTAGCAATTTCACCATTTATAGGGCCTTTACACGTGCGAGCATCGGAGAACGAGAGCCTAATTAGACAAGGTAAGATATAGTCATCTGACAGGTTCTTTCACCACTCATCTATGTCAGGTTAGGGTGGTGCAATAAATGACTGTAGTTTGCAGAACATGACACCTCTTAATATGATGGGATGCTCAAACTATTTCTTAAAAAATATACCTAATTATCCTATCTGAATCTCCTATTTTTGAAATATCAAAATTCGGTTGTCTCGATAATCAAGGTGGCAGTCAGGATAACGAGATCACCAGAGCTGTGTCAGGTCACCCGCTTAACAAAAGCTGGGATCAAAAAATACAAGGTCAGTAAAATCATCAATATAAGTTTTCCAAGTTTCTGCTGTCGTAAAGTAAGAGCAGAAATTTGAATAGCTTTCATTTACTGAGGCGATTCGATTTTTTATCATGGGCAGTTTGATGCTTCGAGCAGTCAATAATCTTTATTAAATAAATATGCTTCAATTTTTATTCGTTATTTTTTGAAAGGACTTTACTGAAGTACGGTGCCTTCTTGTAACTCATGATACAACCACGTGTAAACAAATTGGCGGTTGCTTTTGAATTAGCGCGATGTTTTGAGTGCACTTTTGAGACCCATGCAATGTGGCTCGTTCCTAACCGCTCGCAAAGCGATCATCCTTAGACATCACGTTGCTTGGTTATTGACTAGATGAATATAAATAACCCTAATTTGCCTTCCATTTCCCATTTTTGCATTCTTGATGGACCCAAGCTATTCTCGTAATTTTTCTCAGCCTTATACTTCCGCGTCACCTGTGTCTATTAGCAACAAAACCTCTTGTGCTACTGTCTTATTATCTGTTTAATTGATAAGATACTACTTTCTAGTCTTTTTTATTACGTATTTTTTTGTCGTAGTGTCATGGCAGGTTTTTCACTTGTATAGGGGAGATTGTAACACCAGCCTCTACTGGAAAGCTTTCAGGTCTGGGGTTCTCACTAACTAGTGTATAGTTGAGGCAGTAAAGATAGGTAAGAAGAGAAAAATCGCGAGGCTTATATTATCCATTGGCCTCGAGAAATATTGGTCCTTCATGCCATTTACGTCTTGACATCATCTTATATGTATGGAGGAGATGAGTGCTAGTGGTAAGTGCTATTGAGTTGGGTCCCCAGATTAGTCACCTCAAAAAATTATCGAGGTCGACCCAGTGCTAAATTTGCCTATGAGCTCGAGCGAAGAAGGGTCAGCTACTGATTCAGTACTCGCTTTCAAAATAAAGATCGAATTCGAGGTTGATTGTTTTTTTTCATAGTCACCATACAAGACCTCGATATGTATTGGGAGATTTTCAAGGTAGATAACCTGGTAATCATGCAAGCTTTGCATAGGGGTGAAATGCTGAGCCAGCTCCTTCCTAGTGAAACTACTTTTAACGAGGAACTATTCTTGTTAGGAGTAAGGATGCTGCTCCAGCTATTTTTTGCGAGCGTGCTCACATATTTTCAGATTTCCCTGTATCAACTCATTCCTAATAGTTGGAGAATCTTAGCCAGCCTATATGTGCTATGACAAGAATATTTTGGCGATCCCCGAAGTATTCCCGAGATGACCTACATATACATACTAAGGAAGAATACAGGGTCTAATTTTGGCTGGTACTATCTGCAAACCAAACTAAGAACTCCCAATTTGATGAAGAGAAATCCTTTTAGTAACAAATATTAAAAGGACAAATAATTTTTTATATGGGATGAATGGGACCTTACCGTAAGAGAGAAGATCCCAAGTAAGTTAGGGTCGGCTACGGCATGGTCAGGTCGCCTCGTCCTGAGTCAAGAGTCTAAAAAGAGAATGACTTCACTTAGAGACATTATTGTTAATCAAAAGAAAATTCTGTCAGAGTCTTTCTTAGTCGAATCGAGTCTAGTCTTCTTCTATGTATCATGTGTTACCTTCAATCAGATGAAAGCGAAGGGTAGGACATCGCAAATGCATCAATGTCCTTGTAGGAGGAACTAAGCCCTTTTGGTTTTATTTTATAGATATGTTTGAGAGAGATCAAGGTTCTTCTATCTCGTAGCATTTGGCGACCACGAGAAGAGCTAGTAAAAGGCCGGGCAAAGTCAAATTCCGCCACCCCCTCCCCCTCGTCGATAAGAAGTTTTAAAGGCTTTTACAAAGGACAAAGGCAAAACTTTAGCTTTATCTCAGAAGACATTTAACAGTAGCGATAGCCTTCTTCAACTAACTAGAAAGAGACTTAAATCTGGAAAAGGACAGGATAAGCTATTAAACAGCACTATTACAGCTGCTCATACCATAAGGTTTAACTATACTGACATGTCGGGGTCCAGCCAGTACGCCCTAGTTTCTTCGCCTAGTGTACTGGTACCGATAATTTCTCGTCGCTCTACTCTTCCCTGTGCCCTTATGCTAGAGTTAGAGCTCTCTAATTTTTTTAAAGACAAGAGATCGGTGGTAGTCTGCCTCTTTTCTCTTATTAATGCAACTGTCCCCCTAATAGACAGGGTCATTAATGAGGAGGTGAGTAATTTTTCTTCCGAGAAGGCAATCAACTACGTACGAGACTCCTCAATAATGATAATCCTTACTCCTGCTTCATCTTCTCTCTTTAAAATTCCTCATACGCTAATTGTTCCTTTTACAGATCTCCCACATGCTTGCTCGATAATAGAAACAGATGAAGTTGTACATTTAGGGTACGAGTGCCCAGGGCCAAGAGAATGAACGACTGAAGAAAGAGATCCTCAATTTGAATAAAAAATTAGAGAGAGATCACTAAGGCTGGGCAAAGATCAGGAAGAATCTTGAGAAGAGGATTGCGATTGTAGAATCCAGGGTGAAAAATTCTAATTGAGAGGTTCTATAGCTGAAGAGCAATCTGGAATCGCTATAGAGGATAAACAGCACCTTTGTTGACCTTCTTCGTAGTAGGGGCAATACTATTAGGGGCCTCTAGAAGAAAATTGAAAGGCTAAAAGCAAAAGTGAACTTTTGGGATCAAAAGTTGCTGAAGTTAAAGGTCGTTATTCAAAAGTTGCAAGCGAATCTCTGCTTTATCGATGATCAGGCCTGAGATTAATACGAGGAGGGCGTATTATTTAGGCTCAAGAATGTTAGTGCGTTGATAGAGAAACGCCTGCTTGAGGTGGACTTCGACTGACTTTTCACAGAGTTAGGTGTTGAAAGGCCTTCTGATGAAATAGCTCCTCAGGCGAGGGTTAAGCCACCACTAAAGACTATTATTGCCGTGAAAAATGAAACATAGCATCAAGAGTTGATCAAAATTTCTCCCATCCTACTTCTTGTTTCGGGTACCGTCCCTGTCAGTCTTGAGTAGAAAACTCCTTCCTTAAATCCCCTACATTCTAATGTCAACACCGAGACGACGAATAAGCCATCCAACACAAGTAAGAGACCACAAGAAAACTCATAGCTGTAGTAGCATAGATTTTCCTTTCTTGTATATAAATGTCTTTATCTTTTGAATACTAATAGAATTATATGTACATATTATTCATATGACTACAAATGTTATTTTATTTAATACAAAGAAAAGCTTTCTAGCAATACCTTGCCTTGATTTATTTTGCGGTGTATAGTTTATAATGGTGATGAAATAGTAGATAACATGCTAAGCAGCCATGTCATTCCATATCGGTAAAATGAATGATTTAGGGTGAAATTTCTTTACCCTTATCGAAGTAACGACGGTCATCGCAGAAATTATACGGAGTATAATTTCACCGAAGCAATATAATAGGGACTCAAAGAGGTTATTTTTATAATTTTTG
>JAWDEX010175565.1:0-15059 GCA_035221805.1 Trichilia hirta | reverse complement strand
TTCGAATATTTCCTAGTAGGGGGGATGTATGGGCTCTTTATAGAAACTGGTCTCCTGATTGGAATGAACATACTGCCGATGATTTGATACACAAATATGACATGGTGGAGGTGCTTGACTTTGATGAGGAACAAGGTGTATCTGTTGTGCCTCTAGTTAAGGTTCCTGGTTTCAGGACAGTGTTTAAGAAGCAGACGGACCAGAGGGACGCTAGGAGAATCCCTAAAGAAGAGATGTTTCGCTTCTCTCATCAAGTTCCTGGTCACTTGCTTACGGGCCTAGAAGCTAATAATGCTCCTGCAGGAAGTTGGGAGTTAGACCCGGCTGCCACCCCTGTTGAACTCCTTCAGGTAATTACAGAAGCCAATGATGGACCACTGGTAGATAATACTGGAAAAGTTGTCGAAGAGAGATTGCTGAATGCCACAAAGATGTAGGTAGACGATGCAACAGACTTCCTTGAAAACCAGCAAGGGAAACCAATGCCAAGAGATAATGATCGTACATAGTTGCTGAGATCATTGACGTGGTAGATGATGCCAAAAATGCTAGCTATTACAATGTGGAGACAGCTGAAGATACTTGAAATTAGGCTAGTTTTTTTGCTCTTTTTATTTTGTAAGCATCATGCAAATTGTAGAAATGTTTTTTTGGTGTAACAACTGTATCCGGATATCCATAGTCTTGCATTTTGTTATTGTTGTCGTATACCTGGGGACAGCCAAAAGTTGTTTACAGAAACTCATGAATGATAATACCCCAAAAGTTAAAATAGAAATTTTCTTCTCGAAACCCTCTGTATCTGTTCTGCAGTCTTTGATTTGTTTTTCGAGTATTTGGTTTCTAAAGGCTCTATTCGTTTGAAACGTCACGTTTGCTGAGTTTGTGGAGTCACAGTGCTCCAAGGAGAGAATCCAACAAAGTAGGAATTGTCACGACTTGAGGGCCTGAGTTCCCAATCACCTCTCTTAGGAGTGAATTTCTATTATTATTTGAAGTGGGTGTCTTAAAATTTGGGCGCTGTAAAGCAGTGCTTTAATTAATTTAAACTCTTGATTTTGGTAGACTTATAAGGCAGTGTTTTAATAGTATTATAACTCCTGTTTTTGGCAGAAATATATCGATAATTTGTAAACTTGTAACACTCAAAAGAAAGAAATTGTTCTCTTAGAAACTGACCCGATTGAATGTATGTTTCAAGTAATGTTAGACGTATTAAATTTTTTATCCCAAATGATTTATTTATCAGTGGGAAATATATTTGTACAGGTTGCAAAATTATTTATCATATTTTTTACTTATTTATCTAATAAATATCACACCATTTAGGATATTAATTTAAATAAATTGAATAAATGGTCTGATCTCCCATAGGCCCTAGTAAACATCAGATCGTCTAAAAGTGAGAGCATATGAAATCATTTAGGTCCTTATCTCACTTTTGCTTTGTCAATCTGTCACTGGAGCAAGTATTTATAATGAAGGTCCTGGCAAAAAACAAAATTAGACGGTTTATGTAGTTTTTGAGACAGAGAAAGAAGGTAATGACCTGTTGGTTAATGTCAATTTAACACCGTAAATGCATAGAAATGAAGTAGAACTTTCCCCGAATGAGATGTGTTATTACTCTAAAGCAAATTTTCAGGACACAAATCAACCTTCACAAGACTAGATTCTTCTTTTTTCATTCCTTTCCTTTGAGTCAACATCAATTAGTTGGTGACATAATGAAAGTTTCCTGAAAAACTCTGATGAAATTAATTGGAAAATAGCTTGAACCACTCAACTGGAATGTTATTTCGTTCAATGTTGTTATATTCTTTCAACTTTTCTTTTTCGTTCTCAAAATATCTACATTTTCCTTTCTCTTTCCTTATTTTGAGACGACTTTTTCTACTTCCGATTTGGAAATATTTCCATGATAATTTGCATTCAAAAATTTAGAACTCATTCTCTATTGGGAATATTCACATTTTGATTAATTACAGAAAGTCTCAATGCAAGAATAACATTTTATTATAATATTATGCTTCGAATTTATATATTACAGTAGTTTTTAGCTTCTTAATAAAACCCACATCATTGGCATTGTCAACTACCTTAGTTAACTTGATATAATAAAGAGTTACATATATTGAACCTCCATTATATAGTTTTTATTGATTGAGTACTTACTACATAAATAATAAACTGAAACTCGTAATTAAATGTGCACTCTCTATGCAAGTCTCGATACCAATTCCTGCGTGTCTCCGTTCTAGACATCTTGCAACAAAAAGAGTCGTCAACAGGAGATGGAGAATCTTATGAGCACATTAGTTATATATAATTAATTGCAGAGGGCCAGAACACCATGCAAACGAATTTAAATAACAAAAAAAATTTATATACTTTTAGAAAAAATAATCCCAGGAAGTTTCGTGCCAATTGATTCCTCGGGCAAATTCAAGGAACTGAATTACTTAATTAAAGAGAATAAATATGATCAATGGCCACTTCTCTTTTTAGACTTTTCCCTTGTTACTTCATGTCTTTGTTTTCCATTTTTTAATTCTAATTTTTTGGCTGTTTATTAATGGTGATTCTCTTCATGTTCCCTTGAATCCAAGACACATTTGTTCCCTCAAAATAAAACCTCCCCAATAGGGATGTTTAGGTCATTGTGAATTATCTCCGCTCCAGATAAATCATGTTCCTCGTAAATTTTTACAATATGCTTCCAAATAGTAACTGATTTTTTATTTTTATTTTTTTAACTATTTGTCAATAAAATTGGTAAAAGCAAACAAAGAATCTTGTAAGAAACACCTTCTGCATTAATTTGGAGGAATCAGACAAGATGACAGAATCAGAGAAGATGTGATATGTTTCACCATCTTTTGCTTGGCTTGTATGGCTTGTTTCCTTCCATTCTTATTTCCTTTTAACTCGAACATAGGTTTGTTAGATTTTGATTTTCGACATTTTATTTATTTATTTTTATTTTACTGATATCGAAGAATGCTTGATGGTACTCTTATAAAATGTTCAATTTGTGACTAAGTTCAACGCTTGGTGGGGTAATAAATTCATTAAATTATGCTAAAAGGCATATACTTATTACTTTCACTTTCACGTTCACATTAACTTATTATTATTATTATATATAATCTCTACAGTTTCCTATTTAACGTATATTTTAAAATTTACCATCATTTTATTATATTCAATGTTTAGATAGGGTAAAGCAACCGTATCTTTTTTTACCCCTCTACTGTCTTTTCTGCTCTCTTTAATCTATTAATTAATCGACGTGTAGTTAATGATCTAGTTGCACAAACACATCAAGAACAAATCTTTTGTCTAATTTAGTATCATTAAAATTAAGTAAATAATTAATGTTGATGAAGTTTTTAATCGAATATCTATGAAAAAGGTAAAGCAAATATTCGAGCATACATATGATCATGATACTTTAGGATTTATAGTGAAAAAGTGAATCCAAAAAACCTGTAAGTATCGTATCTATTTTGTCAAAAAGATCTTTAGATATATATTCTTCTCTCTAATTTTTAAAGTGCCTCTTATTGACTAAACACGTACTTTTATTTATCGATCATCTATTTCTATTTAACTCCTAATAATTTATATCATAACTGATTTGTATACTGAAAACCATACCCAATACGTCCAATCCCACTATTGAATTAGCTGAATTCAGCTTATCATGATTTTGATAGCTATTCAATACTTAAACATTAATATTGTGTCACGTTCTCAATACCTAAAGAAAAAAAAAATATATCTTAAAATTAAGTTTTTCACTTCTCTTTATTGCTAGTAAAAACTAATCTTACATCTTTTGACCACAATTTGTGGAAGAATAAAAATTCAATAGACTTACAACATTTTAGATTCTATTATGATATATTATTTAATAAAAATATTACAAGTTTTTTGCTCTTTCTAATTCTTGTAGTTTACCTAACCAAAATGTGACCAAAATTTCTAACAACAAACATACTGTTTATTTAATTAACATATTAACAAAATAAACAAATAAATCAATAAATAATTACTAGGGTTGTTTTTGTCATTGCCGATAGTATGGCAAACTCCTGGTAATTTTCATAGGCAAAAGTTTTGAATGCAAATGGGGATCACGACCATTTCACAAAATCCCAAAATCCTCCCTCTCCCTCTAGGCCCCTCTTCTATAAATAAACCCCAACTCCCAAACTCCATTGCACAGACATTCATCCCCCTCTCATCTCTTCAAACTTCTCTCTCTTCATTTTCCTTCTAAGCTTTCTCTCATTTTCTTTTTCCTCTATCAAAGGGTAGAGAATTCTCGAGGACTAGCATTATATTTGGTAAGCTCTTTTGCTTTCATTACCTTTCTATGTTTATTTGTCTTAATTCTTTGCTTTTTTCCTTCCCATGTGTATCAAATGTTTTTAAAATCATATGTTCTTTAAAAGTTATCTGTCATTATTGTTATGTTTTTTTTTTTTCTCCTTACGTTCCATACGTTATTGATAATTAATTTAGCCGATTAAATCTCTGAAAATGGTGATATAAAAAGATTAGATTCCAATCTTATTTATAGGAAAAAATTATTATTTTTTTAAAATATGCATATTCTTGATTTTTCTGGTGATATTATTATTATTATTATTATCATGCACAAATCTTTTGCTGCTCCGATGGTAACCTGCGGCTGTTTAAACTATTTTTTAAAAATTTATTTCGGGATTATTAATTATAACCCCACTATAACGGTTGCCGGTGCCGGCAAGACAGGTTAACTAGTTGTTTCAACTCAGAAGAATTGCGAACAAAACGAGAGAGCGGTTGTCATTCGTTGTTTTACCTTCAGAAAGATACACTTCTAGGTTACCGGTTTCTACGCGTTATTAACGGGCACGTGCTTAACACGCTCGGTATTATAAGATTGTACTTTTGTGATACGAGACCTAGGGTGTAAGGTTTGTTTCCACGAGCGTGAGAATGGTTTCTTACATTCATAAGAATTTTCAGCGTTGGTTACGAGTGAAGTTTTTCCCTCTTTGTCAGAGAAATGGAAGAAACTAATGGATTGTTCGCCGTACACGTTTCATAACTAGGTCCCAACCGTTGACTGGGCCTGGAGGCCCATTTTGACCAAACAAAGAGATGCTACAATTTATTATTTCATGGTTTTTATTCACCAAACGGGCCTCAAGTACCTGGTTTCTAACTACCATTTGCACGTGGATAATCACTGACGTAATAGATGTCACGTGTAGGTTCACGATGTTAGAATCCGCCGACAAGTCTCTTCAGTTCAAATGAAGAGCAGTTGGAGTGGGTACCCATCGGAAGTTGGCTTTTTTGAAAAACGACTTGTACCCAAAAAAAAAAAAAAAAAAAAAAAAAAAAAAAAAAAAAAAAGAGAACCCGGTTATAAGCATGTTGTGATGATATTGAGTTGTTTGGGGAAGGGCTTTAGCAAAAAATTTTTTAAAAAAATTAAAGAAATTTACATTAAAAACTTTCTTGATTGACTTAAAAAATAGTGTTAAGTCGTTAAATATTAAATTTGTGATAAATAAATGATTTTTTGTTACATACCAAGAAAAGTTAATTATCTTATATCGAGAGAAAGACTTCATCATTGTAAAATAGCATTAATGGTCATATATTCATATTTTACCCGTATTCAAACTATTTGATTCAAACTTAGCTTGGAAGATATTTTGAAGTATGATACATATAGGATGGACGCGGTTTTGTTCGATTTGAGTTTGGGCAAAGTCAAATCCAACAGAAAATTTTAGGGTTTTGAAAATTATTCTTCAATAAAATCAAATTAAATTTAAAAATTACACCAAACCGAAATTAAAAAGATCGAATAAATTTAATTTTAGATCAATAAAAATATGCTACAGATGCAAAAGTAATGTTTGCATTCTACTCTAAATTGAATAAAATTAGGAATGAACCAAATAAGACTGGTTTTCAATACTATTTTTTACTCAAACAAAATCTCCTCAAACTTCTTTTATTCACCCCTTATATCCAAGTTATAATTTATTACGGTTGATTTTAACGTGGAGAAGTTTTAAATAGTTTAGATAGTCTAAAAGTTTATTTAAATTTTAGTAATATATTTTAATTTTGAAATATTCTTTAGTTTTGTTTCGTATTGAAATATTACGAGAAACTATGCTTATAATCAAGAGAAATTAAATTATTTGATATCAAATGCACTTGCAAGCATAAGTGATTCTCCCAAAAAGTTGATTAAGTTTTAAAACAAATTCCCCGAGTCTGCCAACCTCTAAAACTAATTCTTAATAATTAACATACTTCATTGTAATTACCGAGCAAGACTTGACTTTGGGTGAATGTTTAACTACAATTCCTAGTAGTTTCGTTAGACCTAGACACTTTGTCCTATGTCCTCTGTCGTATCCAATAAAGAATTTTTTCCGTAATCTAATCTCTCGCTAAACGTGTCCTTCGGACAACACCCAGATGTTGAAACTCACTTTCCTTACATATCTTTGTCTTCTTTTTCCGCTTTAAATTTTCTTCAGGGTCCCCCAACTTCATTTTTCTCTGTTTTCATACTTTCGGCCGAGAAAGAAAAAGACAGCAATGGTGAAATCTTTTAAAGAAAATTCAATTCATGGATTCGTAGGATACACGTGTATTCTTGGGACGCGTCATCTGTATATGCATGCTAGGCTTTTTTATTTATACTTTCTGTCTTGCATTATGGAAACACAAAAACAAGTTGTTTTGGCTCTTGTTTGGGTTGGTGAGTACTGAGTATTTAAATCACCAAAGCAATTGGCAGTAATGATTTTATTACGAGTATATACATCATAGCTCAATGAAAAGTTTGCAATGCTGGTCTTGTAAGATTTCCAATGTTTTCCAATGTTTTTGGTTCCTTTTTACCTTTCGGTTTGTTAATTTGTGTTTTTGATGCCTAGAAACAAGTGATGGTGAAGGGATACAATTTTAGTTATTCTTTTATTGAACTTGATCACTAATTAGTAGCTGTCTTAATTTGTTCATAGTACATGTTCATGGGTAAGCTTAGGAAAGTAAAGTAATGTGGAAAAACCTCATTATTAAGATATTTCGATGTTGGTTCAAGTGTAGACACAGTTAAGAATTGGTTGACTTAGACTTATTATTAATTACTTTTGATATGCAGCTTAACTAGATAGCCTATAGATTTGTTGTTTTAATTTGACTGCAGCATAAACCCCATGCTAAAATTAGACTGTGCCCTAGTTGGTTCAACTTCAAAACTATGGTCTTGTTTTTAACATTGATAACAAAATGTTGTTATTTATTTTTAATTTTATAACCCTATTAACGTGTGTTCAAAAGACACATATTCAAAAAATTATTGTAGTATTTTGAAGGGTTAATTAATGTCACAAATTCTTTAACGTATGCCCTGAGATGTACGCCAAAAAGACCCATATATCATTATCACTTAATTTAGTCTTAATAGAGAGGAAAAAATATTCTATTTAATCGGTCAATTTAAATTCAGTTGGACAGGAGTTGAAATGAGATAATATGGTAGTTAAATGTGGAGCCAGTCTAAATAACAAATCATACATGATATATTTTTCTATTAATTTTTTAAAAAAATTTTATTATTGATTGAAACTATTAAATTAAAAAATAAAACCTTTAAATTAGACTTTAGCTCTTGTCAAGATCATCTGAATCAGCTTATTGTAACTTTACTGAGACAAATTCTGAGTTTGAAATTATTCATGTAACGTTGAGTCATCGAGATCTAACTTATTTTATCATCTAGTTGTTCAATTTTTGTCTTTATTATTGTCCATACTCTCTGTGCACTTTCCCTTTGAGAAAAGGTTACTTCTTGCATCTAGAAAAGGGACATTTTGTTAAACTTTCTCTTCTTGGACAAACTCTTGTGGAATAATTGTTTCTTGAAAATGACCTTTCAAAAAAATTTATTGATCAACTGTTGAATTGATTGGTATTTGGTTTACTTTTATACGTATATACAGCTGTTATGCTATACTACCGACTTTTGAAATCTTGACTGGAAATCATTAATTAACTTGTATGTATTTGAAAGTATTTTAAAGTGAAGTATTTTGCTCTCTAATTAGTAATATTTTTCATAAGTACTTAATAATAGAAAAGGGTTACAGATATTAATGTGAAAGTGATTGATCATGGATCAATTGGCAGTGGTAGATAACGATGTGCAATAAGAAACTTGGACCATCCTAAACCATGTTTAAAAATTTATTTTCATATTATTTTTAATTTCCTGATGATGGCGTCTGCTTTATTGATTCATAATTAACTGTTGAAAAAATAATTTCTATTGCTGTTTTAGATTTTGAAGTAGTAGAAAGGCACAAGAAGTGCTAACGAAGCCAGCATGACAAGTGAATTTCAGGTACTAATAATTGTAGTCATCTTATTACAGTAGCTGCTTTAAGGGGTCTTAACATTCTTCGTTGGACACTTAGTTATATTTATTTCTTCCGCTCAGATGATTAAGAGACAGTTTACAAAGCTTAACGAGGTAATGGGATTTCAAAGATCAAATTCCAGCAAACAGAAAGTGAAGCCTATCTCCAAACCAAAGAATGATGAAAATAGCGGTGATAATATTCATTCCTTTATAAACAACAAAACTACATCAATCCAGCCCGATTCTGTTGTTACATCTGAACCAAGTTATAATTTATGGATGGTACGAACGATTTCATTAATTTTAAACATATTTTTGGCCATATTCTTTTATGTTATTACATCTTCGACTTTCACGTACGGTAGTAAAATATTTAATATACGAGTAAATCCATGTATAAAATAATGTTATATAGAAAATTTTCTCTTAAGCAAATTTGCATGGAGGGCAATGTGGTCTAAGATTATTGGCTGAGCAAGATGAAATAAATTTATTGGATACTACAATTAATTCCTTTATGTGTATTTATATATATTGTTAGGTGGAACACCCTTCAGCCCTCGACTCGTTTGATCGGATGGCGAAGGCAGCAAAAGGGAAAAAGGTGGCCGTGTTTTTAGATTATGACGGCACTCTCTCCCCGATTGTCAATGACCCAGACCTTGCTTTCATGTCTGATGAGGTAATAGCAATCAAAATTTAAAATCACTTTGTTATATAACAATTGAATTTATAACACGAGTTGAAACATTGAAACTCCATTGCTGCAGATGCGTGCAGCTGTGCGTGAAGTCGCAAAGCATTTTCCAACAGCTATAATAAGCGGTAGGAGTCGAGAAAAGGTATGAACTGATCGATACACTCCCATAAATTTGGCTCTAGTTAGTAATGTTGCGCTTTGACTTTCGAGCTTATTTTAATCTAGCGAAAAACTGATGAAATAATCAATCTCTTCCGTCTTCATCAGGTTAAGGAATTTGTACAGTTAAGTAATGTATATTATGCTGGTAGTCATGGGATGGATATGTTGGCACCACCAAGGCCGGTTAAAGCTTGTGATGGAAAGTATCACACTGTTGACCATGGTAAAAAGGTCTGCTTTTTGGTCATTAATTTCCTTTCCTTCGTCTTTTCTTCTTCTGCTCATGGGTTGTAAAATTTCATTTGACCTTCAAACTGAGTAGTTAGTTTATTTAATCTACCAGGGAAACGAAGTTCTGTTTCAGCCTGCTAAGAAATTTCTGCCTGCAATTCAGGAGGTAAGCTGAAGAGCAAATTTACCTATCTTTTTACTTGTTATATATTTGCACATTTTTTCGAAGACAATAAATTTGTTTGTTTGTAATAGATAATCAAAGAGTTGGAAGAAGAAATCAAGAAAATACAAGGTGCTAGGGTAGAGGACAATAGATTCTGCGTCTCTGTGCATTTCAGACAGGTCCGAGAAGAGGTAATAGTCTGAAAATGTCATTGTATACATATTATGTTTGTTATCATCGTCTCTCATAGAAACTGTATCTCAAGGGATTTATGATATTTTCATGCACGCAGGATTACAGTATATTGCAAGAGAAGGTGGAATCCGTAATGAGAAACTACCCCGAATTGGAACTAAATGAAGGCAAAAAGGTAGGATAAGCAAAATTTTCAACTTTTCTTCGTGTAAATCTTTTAAAGTCTTAACGGAGATGTTCTTACTATGTCATTCACGATGAGACTGTTCAACAAAATCATATCATATGTGCATTTATTTTAAAATGAATCGTACGAATTTGCATCTAAAAGGTCATGGAAATTCGACCTTCGATTGAATGGGACAAAGGCCACGCCCTCGAATATTTATTGGAGGCACTTGGGTTGAGCAATCCCAACGACGTTCTTCCATTGTACATTGGAGACGATCGCACTGATGAAGATGCTTTCAAGGTACTATTTTCTAATGTCTAAGAACAAAAAAATAAATATTTTCAACAAGGGCGTTGTTTAATTTTTGTTTACTATTTCTGGTACTGAATTTCATAATTTTTCAGGCGATAAAGAAAAGAGGTCAAGGGTATCCGATTATTGTATCTTCAATGCCAAAATCAACTGAAGCTTCATATTCTCTGAATGGTCCAGCAGAAGTATTAACTTTCTTGCTACGTCTAGCAAGGTGGAGAAAGTCATCTTCTTCAAGCAAAGCGCTGACTCAAATTTGGGGTGTTGGTAATTAATTAATTAAGGCCGAGTTTTATTAAATGGTCTGTATATTAATATTACCAAAGCTGAAATGAAAAAGAAATGCCCAGAAATAGATGATGGCTTAAGATGTTTTGGGTACGTTTACTTTCTTTTTCTTTTCTTTCTTTTGTATGAAATGTCTGTACTAATCATAAATGGCAAGGTTTTTGATTTGTTTGGTTATTAATCGATAATTCATATTGTCGTTCAAAAATAAAATTTTCACCAAGTGGCAGGGAATAAGGTCATTCCCACCTTCACAAATGAGAGGGGAATTTAATTAGAAATAACTCTCCCACTTCAGATTTTGCGTCCATTTAATTAGACCAGAAGGTCCAAAATTATCATTCCAATAATGCAATTAACAACAAAATGGTGTAAAATCAAGTAAAGAACAGTAATATCTCCTCACAACTACTAAGGGAGAAATTATAATGGTTGAATATGAACCAAATATTCCCTTCTCTGCATCACGTGTAATACAAGAAGCAAGATGTCTGAAATGAATTGAGAGTGTAAGATGTAATATTGATAGTTTTTCCTCCATTTCGGATGTAAGTTAGAATTTGGCATTGCTAGACATAAAATTTTGATGCAATATTTAATTATGTTACATCATATTTGATATTAATAAAAGGAAATTACCATATCGATGTAGTAAGTTAATATGATTAGATAGGATTTATAAAAATAGTAATTTACTTTTCTCTTTATTTTTTGAATTAATATTTTAATATTTCTTTTTATTTTTAAAAGTATGTATTACTCCCTGACTTTAACTTCGTTGGTACGAGAAACGCTTTTTGCTTTTGCTACTTCGTCCTTGAATATATCAGCATATTGTAGATCTTTACAATTGTGTCAGAAACTGTAATGTTATTTTATATAAAAAAATGAAACATATATGAAATAACCAAAAAAAGAAGCTCTTTCTCTTTTAAAAGCAATCAAAGTACAGAGTAACGTTTTGTTTGACTTCACACACACACATACAAAAAGGGTTTTAAATGGTCCAAAAATTCTTATATACATTAAATGCACAATATCTTGCATGCATATTCTCATATCCATTTTCATTTTCAGTCTACACAAAAATTATTAAGTTTTCTATTAACATTTTAGAAATTACAAGGAAAACACGAATTAAATGAAAAAAAGGTAATAATCCCTTAAATTTGACAAAAATATGTGTAGTCTTCTTCATCAGAGGCAATAATACAATTGTTCGATTCAATATAATGATAATTGTTTAAGATAGAACAAAATATTGCTTTCTTGGTATGGTTAGACAATGTGAAAACAAAGATATAAGCATTAATACATGCATTATGTACACCACCACTAACCACCTTACTATATTGTGAACATAACTCCCATGCACATATGACATTGTATATTTCATGACCAATTGATATCCAAACCCCCAAAATATACAAAAGCAGAAATTTTACTCTGTATTAATGTTTGCCCAAATCTACTTTATAAGATCTTTCATCTACAAAAGTTTAATTTTCTTCACAACTGCAGCAAAATGAATCTTCATTCATTCATAGTTGTATCATGTGAATTTTCATCTACAAAAAATGGAAAAAGGAATCCTAAATCGACTTGAAGAAGGAAATATAGAAGTAGAGTAATACGAAACTTTTTGAGTAATTATCCGAAGTTGATATGATTTTATTTAATTAAATGATATATTTTATTATTTGGAAAATAATTATGTTAGGGATCTATCTCATATAATATATCTTCAAAATTGTATAAGGGATATGTATGTAAAATTTGTATCCTAAACATATTTCATTGCATAGTTTGTAAACTTTATATTTCTAAAAAAAATAATGTTTTTCAAAGTTTAATTGAAAGGTTTTAAAAGATAAACATTTTTTAAAACTATTTTTAAAAGTGTGTTATCAATATTGATTAAACATTTTTATTGATATAACTATTGACTCACAAAAAAAATAAAAAACACTTATTGAAAACATCATTTTAAGAAACATCAATTATCCCGTAAATGAACCAATAACCGTTGCAAGGACAACAGACATCCCAAGCATACAATTAAAAATAGACGAAGGCTTTAGTTGTTCGTGTATGCTTTCTTAATTCGTACAATATTTCTGCCACGTAGTTGATTTTGCCCACGTTAAAGAAGACCATTCTTAGTTGGGCTGGGCACAGCGTAATGTATTGACAAATTGGTCCTAGATACCCAAATTCAAGCTCTTCCACACAGAAAAATAAAATTTTCTTATAAGGTAATATCATCATAACACATGTTTTATGAGAAAGTTTTAGATGGTCCCGATACCACCACTCTATCACTGCTGTAGAATTATATATTATCGTTTATATAATTATTACTAAATTTAATTATTATAAATTCATTATGTATATGTTACAACACATAATAATATGTGATTAAATACTAGTATAATAATATATATAGCAGTGTCGACATCATTTACATACATAATCTCAAACATTTTTATACATGTGATCTTTTTTCTCCATGTAAATATCAGTATTGACACTGAAAATATTTTAATATTACCATACAAAATATATATTTATATAAATTTATTTGATATAATATAATTAGAGGAACAAAAATATAGACTATCATTTCCTTTTTCGTTAGGGAAGCTTCTAGTGAAAGCAAGCTGCATCACATGCTTTCACATATCAAGCAGAAAAGAAAAAGAAAGTGAATAGTCTCACAAATTTTCCGGGAAAGTTTACAAAGAATCAAATAGAATACGTGTTTCATCCAACTTGTATAACCTCGCAAACTTCTTATTTTTAGATCCACATCATGTTTGGAAAAGGATCAAAGGAAAAATGGAAAAAATAAACGGAGAGAAAAAGGAAAATTCTTCTTTCACAGTATTAATATTGTGCAATTATTTGAAAGACTCTGTTTTTTTGAATTTAAGATGTGACATGTCTATAATTATTTTGATATTTTCTGTATTTCTTTCAAGTGTATATATCATGTGGAATTACAGAATATTCCAGGTAAATTGGCTTATTCTGTATAAGATAAGAATCTAATATAAAAAAAACTCAAGAAAGGATTTAATGTTCAACAGCCCTTTATGCATTAAAGAAGGAATCTTGTGACTTTGATTTGAAATGCCTCAAAATAACTATACGCTATATCAATATCAATCGTTTAATCTAAAATTCTATTAATAGTATTAAAAATATATATTTTATGTATAAAATAATACGATAATATAATGTTATTATATTAATTTGTAATTTTATTTTTATATAATGCCAAATTACTTTTTTTAAAAAAATAGTAGGCGTCATCCCATTTTAAAATGCATCACCATATTTGATATATTATACAAATTAATAATAAAATACTTTTTTTAATCATGGTGCTAATATGGAGTATGTCCAATTATTAAACAAACTTTCAAGAAGCTACGTGTGACTTTATTTATTAAATTGGGTTGTGCTTGCGTACGTATGACTTTGGGAGACCAAGCGAAAACTATATTTAAAGTCTAAGATCTTCAATTAACCAATAAAATTGAAGGAATTTATGATTCGGTATGAATTGATTACCATTAAAGAGGATATTGTTTGGACCATTAAATCTTGTGTGAACTGTAATTATTGAACACCAATGGTACATGGTGGTGCCTAAATTATAATTTATAATATGCACAAATAATTCCAATTATAAATATATGAAGAGATTATCCTAGCATCCATTAATCTTATAAAATAAAACTAAGTGGAGGCAACGGCTGCCTTTTGGTGTGGTGGTTCTGCAAGGATCGACAAGTTTAATTAATATATATAGTTATGGGAAAGAATTTTATATACTTCTTCTTCTCTTTTAGTGGCTACAATTGAGAAAGTGGAGTATTTATATCCCTTAAATAATCGAAAGTAGGATTTTATTTAATTAATCGAATCTAAAAGTTGCTTAGACAATGCATGAAAGGACGTAATCAAAATATGGGTCACATGCAGATAATTTACGGGGCATTGTGTAACGCAGAAATTAAAGGCTTTAGAAAAATTTTAAAAATATAAAAGAAAAGTAGAAATATAATTAGGATGATCGATCAAATAATTAAATGATATAAAGCATATTTATATAATGGCCTATACTCTACAATAAAATAAGCTAGTAAGAAGAAGAAATCGAAATTTATTAGATATGACAAGAATGATAATATCTTACTTAAAAATGTCTTTATACTTTTAAGAATAAGTATTATCTACAGCAGTATATATAATAAATAGAGTTGACATAAATGCTAAATTATTAACTCTATATAAAATATGGATAGGGACTAAATCATATTTATCAAAATTAAAAATTCAATGATTTAAGGCCTATGTACTTATTCTAAATCTTTTA
>JAWDEX010175526.1:0-15067 GCA_035221805.1 Trichilia hirta | reverse complement strand
TGAAAGATCAAGTCTAATTCAAACTGGAGTAAGAACGGATAACATGATATAATGTTTTCGGGGCTTATAGCCTCTGTATTTTTTAAAGAATTAAATATCAAGAGTGTTTATGTGGCTTGTGTATTATAATATCCTACTTCTTGCTTACATGCTACACATTATGCCCGTACCAAACAACAAGCAATTGAAGATGATGCTCAGTATGATACGAAATTGATTTTAGGATTGCAGCAGATACCATATTAATATTTCGATAAAAGGAGTCCAGCTAAGGCATTAACATAATTTTTGCAAGATTATGTTCTGTCGACACTCCACAATTAACAGATTTGCTTGTACAAAGTCATATCACATTGACATGTATATGTTCATAACAGGAACAAGTCTGAATTTAAACACACGCCATTTCTTGTGTATTTTGCCATCTAAGAAAGCCGTTTGTTCGAGTCTTCAAATCCTAGTATCACTATCAGTAAATATTAAATTTTCCATTTCCTGAGATCCACCTCCTATATAGCGTAACTAAGAAGACATTATCGGGTATTATTGATATCATCATTTGATATTTGGAATCCATTTATTATGGATGAAGACATTGTTATTAGCGGAGAACAGAAATATTACAGCAATTCAGATGCTTGACTATAATTGAAATTTTGTTTTAAAGTCAAACTTCATAGATATGCCTTGTTATGTTAAGTACTCTCGTCTTATTCACACTTGTATTTGTATTTGATAAAAATATATTAAACAATACATTTTTACTTACATAAATAAAAATATATGCAGCACCCACTTAGTGTAGTCGAGTGATTCTATCTTGGGGGTATTTCTGTTGATCCTGAGTTCGAACTTTTTAGAGTACATTCAAATGTAAAAGTCTGATGCAGTCGAAATTTTATCCTGTATTTGGTATCACTACAGTATGATCCATATACGTGATCTTAATTAATTCAGAACAAGTGCTGTGTGATCTGCGGATACGTACTCTAAAAGAGTGAGTGCCTGACCTATATATAGCCGACCGCCGCAATAATGGCTGAGTATAAAAATTTTCTCGTCATCTAAAAAAAATAAAAAATAAAAATATGATCTATATACATAATCTTAATTGATTCAAAATAAGTACTGTGTGATCTACGGATACGTACCCTAAAAGAGTGAGTGCCTGACCTGTATATAACCGACCGTCACAATAATAACTGAGTATAAAAATTTTCTCGTCATTCAAAAAAAATAAAAAATAAAAATATATGCGTACAAAATTTAAATTAGCATTTGAGCCAAATTCTTCTTTAAAATGACATTAAACGAAATTAACTATTAATTACAATACTAATAGAATAAATTACCACAGGCTTTTCTAAAATAGTTTTGCAGTTTTGAATCAAAATACAATATATTTCCGTAGTGTTACTTCAGTAACTCAGTCTTTTTTAATATTAGAGCAGCAAGTTGACCGGGTCGAATACAGTCCTACCAACCAAGCCGTTGAGAAGTTATAAGATATGAATCTTATAAATTCATTATAGTTTCAAATTATGAAATTTGTACCACTATATTTAATAAACATAGCAAAAACATTACATCCTCCACATAAACAAATTACTTCTCAATTTCACATTACAAAACAATAAACAAAAGAACATCTCCATCACACACAAGTCATTATCGAAACGCAACGTAGTTTTCCACCCTCCGGGCAACTTTGGGGCAGCCAAAAAGTCCGCAGCCGCGAATTACACTTCTTTGCCCGAACAACTCAAAAGCTGCCCCATGTAGCGGTAAGTCATCTCCACTTACTCTCTTAAAAAAAGAAGACGAAGAAGTAACAACCAGAAATAAGAATGCCACAAAAAGTCTCTTCAATGTGCTTCATTTTTTATAATCTTTTTTTCCAATTTTTGATGGCCTGTAATATCAGTCATATGTGCAAGAATTCTTGAGGGAGATTGGAACGTTGAGCTTTTTGCGATCGAAGGTAACAGAACACTCAATTTTTTTGTAAAATTTAGGCTTTACCAATTTTCCCAAAACGTAAGCCCGGGATCGAACGACGAAATTCAGTTTCAGAGGTACCGGGAGAGTTGTCGTGCCCGTTGAACTGCTCAATTCAGCTCCAATTCCATATAATGGGATCTTATTACCCATCACCGAAACATTAACTGTTCTCTGGCTTCTTCTCGATTGATAAAACTTTTTCATCTGCAACACCCATTTCAGAAGATTAAATAGAGATCAAAGATTAATTTTTTGATATTGATGAATCAAATTTAGCAGAATATTTACGACTTACAGTTCCTGAGGCTATTGCAATTTGAGAATAGGATAGATCTAGGGGAGTTGATGTTACATGTACACCAAAAAATGTGCCGGTATTGCGATACATCATTTTCACTGTGGAGTTCACGGTGATCATGTCGGTTGCGACCCCAGTAAAATCTGAACCAGCTTGAATCTTGAATTGCTCGAATTTTATGCTCTGGAAACCCGAAATGCAAATTAACAAAATCCCAGATGGGCAATTCGCTTAAAAATGAACAATTGCCAAAATGTGAGAAAGAAACCAAACCTTCATTGTAATCTTGGGTTTCTGGGACTTGCTAGCACCCAAGAGAATCAAAGAAAACAGAGAGAACAATACAAAGAAGCCAAGAACAAATGCAAGAAAGTAGCATCGACGACGGAGACCTCGTTGACGCTCTTCATCTTCAAGAAGTCCCTCTTCTTCAATCACATCACACTCTTTCCATTGCTTCTGTCCCTTTCTTTGGCCACCTCGAGACGAATCATTGGGAGAGATCTTGCGCGATCCAGGCTTTAAAGACCCAGAAAACCGGCTCGAAGACGACTCACGCGAGTGCCGGCCAACGGATGAGTGTGAGTGCGGTGGTGAACCCACAGGACTGAGCACTGGGGTGGAGTGAAACGACGTTGTCGTTTTCTCTCCATCGTGTGATTCCCTCGATGGACTTTGCACGTAATAGACTGGACGGCGTGGAGATCTCGTTGGAGATGATGTTGCGAGACTTGTAACCTCTGAATCTGTCTTTGCGTGCATTGCTTATTCTTCTCAGTTGTTGAAGATCAAAGTGTTCCTATAAATGGTGAGCAATAGTCGTAGATTGTTAGAAATAATTAAGATAAAGAGTTACCTCTTAAGCCTATAACGCGTGGAATATTATTTCCTTACTCGACAGCAAAATTTCGTATGGAGATGGGTAGAGGATGACAAAACAAAAGTATGGCATGTCTGTGGGTATTGATTAGGCTGAGGAAGCCGCCAGGAACCTAATTACCCCGACAGCCAGAATCCAGTTGGCACCGCATTTTAAATTATTGTTGTGTGCTTGCCGATTACACTTGATTGTTTGTAAATCGGACGGTGGATGATCAATAACTTATTTTAATTAGAAAAAACCTTTAATGGATCTACAAAGATTTTCAGAAACAATACGATTTATAATGGTGGGTATGTGTAATTTGAATTCGTTTTAAGATAAAATTTTAAATTCATTGCATTTTACAGTTTAAAATTTGATGAATTTATTAAAATATTATATATTGATCTAATCTAAATTTTAAAATAAATTTAAATCAATTTGAATGGATCTTTTAAATTATATTATAATAATTAATTATTACAAATATTATAATATTTAAATAAAAATTTTATGAATAATTTTTTTTAGTTTTTTGTGAATAATTTTTTTAATTATTATCACATATAAAAAAAAGACAATTATATATAATTGAGATAATAAATAAATAATAATAACAATTTTATAAGATAATATTAATTAATTTAATTTGTCATTTTACTGTTTAAAATTGATTAAATTCAAAATTTAAATCGTAAATAATGATTTAAAAAATATCAATTCATAAATTCATTTAAAAATTTTTTAAATCAATTCAGATAAAAAATTATAACAATTTAAATCGGTTTAAATTTGAATGATTTGAAAATGGTTACCTCTAACTATTTAGACCTTTTCTTATAAAAGGGAACATAGTTATGACGATTGGTTTAGAATTTTTTCTTAAAAAAAAAGAAAAGAAAAATGGTTGTTGGATGATTTGTTAATTATGACATTGTGAATCATTACAGCTTCTGTTTAGTAACAGGATATTATTATATAATTAATTAATTAATTTTGTTTAAGTGTGCTTTTAAGAAAATTGTTAAAATTTTTATATTTATTATTTATAATAATTTTTGCTTTTCAATTAATAATTAATAATTAATAATAAATTTTAATACATTACAAATTATAACTTATCAAATATAAAAATATTAACAAATGTGTTAAAAATACTGTTAACAAAATTCTTAATTAATAACTTAATAACATATTTATTCCTAAAGTTTTATAAATTAATAAATCAGTACACAATTTAGTTAATTTTAACAAATTGAACCGAACTTTATAATAACATTATAATGTATTAAAAATTCAAAAGCAGAAATAAAAATTCTTTAAGGTCTTCTTTCTTCTTTGTTTTCTTTGGAAAACCAAAGAACTTTTTCCTTTAGCTCGATGGGCATTAACAAAAATATTGGCGTGAAATACCTTGGAATATGGTCTAAGAAAAGATTGAGATACAAGCAAAACTCAATAAAAAAAAAAAGTCAAAAGCAATGCACCGTTAACTTGCATGATTAGATCTAAAAATTAAATCACATCCCTCACTATTTAATTTTAATCAAAAGTATTTTAAATAGTGATTGATAGCGATAATACGTAAGATTTGATTGATGATATTTTAATCATCAATTAAACCTTAATTAGTATTGTCAATAAATTGTTACGACAAGACTATTTTTGTTTATTTTCAATAATTTTAGCAATTTTTAACAACGAATTTGCCTTAAATTTAATTATTAGTATTATAAATTTTTTTTGGTGATTTCTCTTGTGTTATAAATTGTTTGAACAGTGATGGTGGGTGATTTTTTTTTTTCTCTCTTTTTTTTTCATACAATATTGATTCTGTTATTTTTTTTCAAATCATTTTTCCTTATTTTATGACTAATTTTAAGTGAATGATGTATGTAAAATTTTAGAATGTAGTAACCATAAAAAGAAGGTAAAGATCTAATTAAAATTGATATGTAACAATGAGAAAAAGAGAATAGAAAACAATGAAATAGTATAATATGAAAAGGTAAGGTCATTGTATATATAATAAAGAATGTGACTTTACATAGGCTTGAATGGTGGTAATGGATTATAAATTCATGTTAGTCACTTAGGCCGCTTGTAAAATAATTCTTCTTTGAAGGCACTATGCTATTTGATTTGGACATTTGCTTACAATGTTTTCAGGAAATTTGCTATTGAAGAACTTCAATGTAAGGTTTTTCATTATTGATTGTTTCCTTTTGGGGGGACTTTTTTTCAATTGATTCATTATGCAAATAACAACATGCTTAATTTCATCTACAAGAATAAATGCATTATTTTAACAAATATAATGATAGGGATCAACTTATTAATATGTGATTAAACTGAATTCTAATTTATTATTTCCTGTAATATTAGGGATAATTATATTATTATACCACTTTATTAATAGAAATATTAATTTATTTGTTGCGTGAGCAGTGAGCACTAACTTCGCAACCAACACATGAACCCATGTGCCAAAATACTCCATTCAGCAAATGTGAATTGGTATTGACTGGATTATTTGCTTTTTCCCTTCTTCTTCTTCTTCTTCCCATTTTTTTTTTTTTTTACCAAATTATGATGATTCCTCAAATAAAGCTTGGGTAGAGTCCAGAATTGGTCCAATTTTTACATGTCGAACCTAAATAGAAACTTATTTTTATGGGTCACCACGTCTGTTTATAATCTTCGATTTTGGGACAAAAAGCCTAACAAAATACCGGGCAAGTGAACTTAAGATGCTGAATCGCTTCCTTTGGAGGATGCTTTGAAATCTCTGACCATCTTTTGCGGGGTTTGGGAGCGGGAGGCTTCTTGCTTGTATTCAAGTTAAAGCTTTGGTATCACGAGGGATTAAGGTATGCGTTGTATCTCAACATTGTCTCAAGCATACATGTTTTAAAATATGATTAACATCCAAAAAACAAACAGATTTATAGTAATTAGCGACACTTTCAGTAATCAGGAAGGCTAGTCTTCGGTTCCCTTCTATCAACTGGGCCAAATATCGGATTCCAGTGAGAAAGTCAAGAAATTGAACACATTGGCGCAGAAATTGAAGATGTCGCCTGACACATTTATTATCGCTGTGTTGGTTAGAGCTGGGCCAAACCTAATGGAGTCCTACCGGCCCGACCCAAGACAAAATCTTGTTTGAAACCGCAATATGCTCGCAGCTGAAAGTCTTCGGTGGTCAAAATACTAGTGCCCTATTATTGGTGAACTTTGTCACCTAAATTGCATGGCATGTATCCTATATTTGTTATAGAGTTTTCATTTTCTCACCAGTGCCACATGATGATCATAACTTGTTGGATCATCCAGTTGACCAAATCTATTTTAAAATTATGGAAGAAGAATAAAAAATTGCTGATTTTGATCTTCTTGACTGACATAGTGAAGAATCGGAATTGGAGGTTTGCAAATTCTACTTCTAAACTGTAGCCTCCGCCTGTAGCTTTGTTTGCTTGTGAACGCGAGCGGATGGGCTTAACTTAATTAAAAGGAAAAAAAAATAAATAAATAAAATCTTGTGAACCCAGAAATATGGAGTAATTTCAGCTAGCATTATTTGGATATGTGTTCGACTTTGGAGGACGGATGTGAGCTGGACTCGACAGCCTGTCACTTTCACTTCCAGATCAGTTCCTCAAACACCTGCTGCCTGAAAACGTGTCTATTTCCATTCAAAAAGTCCAATAATTCTAATTCAATTTAACTAATTAAAATGGTTTGACTTAATTAATATGTAAAAAATAGACGTTAAAGATCATCAATGCTGCAGTTAATTTAATTTAATTTTGTTTAAAAATAATGGCGGCCTACTGCTATAATCGCATAGAAACGTTCGCCAGGGTACTTTTCGATAATGAATACGAATGATTTGATTTTGTTAATTTTTCGTGTACGGATTCAAAATATGAAGAGTTAGACGAAATGTGTAATTATGTTTACAGAGTATCTAGAATTGAGTCTCTGGTCAATTTTAAAATTCATTAACAATTTTAAAATTCTCCGATAATCTCAAAATCCACCAAAAAAAATTAATAAAATTTTTAAAAAATTCAAATAAAAGTTTTCTGACTAAAAGTTCAGCCCTCTATTAATAGTAAAATTTTATAACTTTGATCAATTACAACAACAATGTTATTTAAGTATATAAAAAAATAAATTCAAAAAAAATAAAAACAAAATTTTACAAACTTAAAATATCAAGTTCGGCATCAAACAAATTCAAGTAAGGTGTCACAAACATATTTTATCTTGTGTCTGATATTTTCAACACATAACCAGTACCAAACACCTCCTTACGAGACACTAATTACCTTTTGTCTTTGACATTTTACAATTTTATTTTATTCTATGTCGGACTTTATCAAGTTAAGCATCAGTTATCCCTTATTTATTTTTAGATACAACTTTGCATCATTTTTCTTCACTTACTAAAAACTCGAACTAAAGTTATTTTCAAACTTCAAGCATAACATCTCTCTGAAAAAGAAATAGATGGCACCTAGACTTGTGGGCTTTGCCTACAAATCAGTTTCTATTACATGCTTATATTCTTTGACTTACCATTTCATCAGCTTGTTTTCCAAGTTTAAAATAATCGACGCATGACTTCATGACCTTGTATCAAATGTTTGTCGTATGAATGGCTAACCTACTTTATGAATAAGTTCTATTAATGCAAACTATCTCTTAAAGTACCCATAGAACCTTGAATGTGTAAGTCCCCTTATCAAGCACCACCATCTCGATATATGTTTACAACCTCACAATTTAAAATCCACCTCCCCTTTAATCTTTCTAATTCTATCAAGATCCACCAAGCTAAGCCCTTATGCATGTGTAAACCACTTATTAGCCAACTGAACGTCTTAAACTGTATGGTATACTTGAACTCTCACACAAGCTGTTTTTAATCTTAAGGTCTACTTTGGCAATACAAATGTCATCTCTAGGCCCATATTGACTAAAGTGAACTTAAATTTTATTTTACGAAAACTTGTATACTATAAAATATCCGATGTGTAAGCAGTCTCACTAATAATATTTGGAATCTTGAGTATATCAACCATCAACTTAACACAATAACCAAGTCTCAGCCAGACTGCAATTTTGGAAGGCCTTGAATTATACAAGAGATTCTGAAATAGACGAACATGACCAAGAATAACCTCATTGTCTCCCAAAATCGAGCAACTACATATCTGAGCAAACCAACAAGGTCCTAAATCCTATATAACCTTTACTCCGTGCAATATTAGTAAGTTTTAACCCTTTAAAGACTCTCAAATATGATTATAGCTATATAAATAGGTGCCACATATAAAAACATGCTCATTTCATAGTCATTGCTAGTCTTCCAACATTCAAAGTCAAAGCCCTCTAAGCTAAATAGATAGCAAACCATTTGATGACATAAAGAATACTCAAAACTCTCATTGCTTTTGAAAATTTCTCGTGACATAAGGACATTATTTTGGCTCCTCCTTTGGACCAAAAATTAGTTGCAAGATAAATTGTATCCACGGCATATATATGTCCACAAATATAAAAATCTACCAAGGCCTAGCCACTTGAATTTAAATTACCAGACACTAAAGTAAGGGATCACCCGTAGAAAAAATTGAGCCACATCTTTGGGTTCGTAATCTTTAAACCCTTTATCACCAAAGATTATCCTACTAAAACTAGAAATAATAATTATTGATAAAGGCCCAACCTCTAAATAACCTAGTCCATCACAAATGTCCCTAACAAGCATGTCTATAATTCTATTGTTTCTCCGAAAATGTACACTTAAATCCTAAAATGTACTTCCTTGAGCATTTATTTGCTCAAATTCTCCATTACCATCCATCTGAAATAGAAAACTTATCCTAGTCATAAGACAACTTGTTTTCACTTCCTTTTTATGGCTAGGATCAAGCTTTTTATTGATGGAATTGGTAACTTTATAAGTTCTTCCACTAGTGTTTGATTCATAAATCATACAGAAGTGTCAAGACCATTAGTCAACCTAAATACCATTACCAAACACTTATATAAGTTATCTCGAATCTTAAAAATAGTCTTTCATTCATCTCTCAGCTTAATTCTATGCTTAGGGTTCCCATTTTAAAGACTAACCTTGATGAAGAAAGCTAATCCATGCAATTGATTCAATGTGTAATTAATAGAAATTCACACATTCTTTATATTGACAGCTTATAAAGCTAAATAAAAATCACAGACTAATTTTATCTCCCTATAATAGAACCTATTAGCTAATGAGAGCAACTGCAAAGCAAAAGCATTTCCTAAACCTATTATCTTTTTCCAATGAGACTTATCATAAACACCATAACTTCATCACAAATGAATTTCAAAGCTATAACAAAATGAACTTCTTCACCATCCCTATAAAATATAGTAACCTTATTCTCCTCCCTTGTTTTATACCTAGCAATTAACACAATTTCAATCAAAAGAGGTATAAGTAATGACCAATGACCATACATTGCTCTAGCAATTTTCAAATAAAAATTGTGTTGGACATATGAATTTTAACAATAGATAAGATAACACATTTTCTCAAAACAACCTCCCTTCTTTCCTCTTTAAAGAGTATTAATCTCGGTGGCATGTTTTAAAATAATTTACTTTCATCTTTCATTGGTGGTAGAATTTCATATAGATATTATATTTTTCTTAGTATTTTTTCCTCCTCCTTAAGAGTAAAATCCTCCTCCACTAATTGAAGCTCTTCAAGTAACCCTTTGCTTTTCTCTTCAATTGGTTAGCTCATAATTATTTTTGTAATTCTTGAATAGTTGGCCCTACATTAGAAGGGTGAAATGCGTTGTCCTCTTTTGATCAATAACAACTGCTTCATTGATCTCTTTAAGTTTCTTTCAAAATTTTTCACCTAAAATTACCTTAATAAAAAATGTCTCACCCTCTACCTTCGAAGTAGTTTTAGACATCAACTTTATGGGTAACAATATTTATCAAACCCTTTATTTTCATACTTGACAAATGTTCTCCTTCTCTAAATACCTAGCATCAGTATCTAGTTGACATTACTGACCTAATAATATATAACAAGTGCCTATGTCAACCACATTACAATAAATTTTTTATTGGTATTTTTTGATAGAGAATGAGATTTTGCATCATTTATTTACTTTAACATCCTTCTTGGATTTTGTCTACCTAATGGAATAAGGATTTGGAAGCCTTTTCACTTGCAATGATAACCCTTACATCACTTTTCTTTTATTAAAATTTTTTCAGCTGTCACCATCACTGATCATATTAAAAATTTGAGTTTGAATCCTACAACTTGATTGAAATAAATTTGACCTTTGACTTAACTCCTTTTGTCTCAGAGCTAACTTTATTTTTCTCACTTCTCAAAATTGCTCATGGTTTTGAATGATTATTGAATTTTTGGGGTAACCCATAAATTTTTGTATATACCATATTTGTCTTCTAAGTTCTTTTTTAAGGCTAGCAGCCTATAAAGAATAGGATCCCGTATAGTGATAAGTCAATTGCAAATAGTCTTCCAATCATCACTACTAATAACTTTCAACTTCTTATTTACCCATACACACAGAGTGCACAAATTTTCATAGATCTCTAAAATTATTTCTTTTATAATAGTAAATATATTCACAAAATCTAAAATATACCTCTCAAGTCTTTGTTTGAACGTAACCAATATTTGCACTCCGTACTTTTTAGCATTGGAATGATTGCTTCAAGCTTTATTCATCATGTCATCAAAATTATGTATTTCTATTGAAATACCAAACTGATGCAATGTGTAAATGTGTTAATGAGTCCAATACAGAATTGAGTCTTGAATAATCTTGAAATTCACAAAAAAATTGATAAAATCCTAAAAAAGATTTAGAAAAATTTTGTAATATTTAAGTAAAGATATTCAAAATAAAAGTTAAGGCCTCTATTTATAGTAAAATCTTAGGATTTTGATTAATTATAACAATATCTGTAAAATATATAAAAAAAAGTAAATTCAAAAATGATAAAAACAAATTTTTATAAACATAAAATATCGAATCCTACTACAAATATATTTAAGTCAGACACTGAACATGTCCTATCCTTGAGCCTAACTTTTTCAGCATTTAATTGGAGCAAAGCACCTCCTCATCAAGTGTCAGTGACTTTCTATCTTCTGCTCCTTGCAACTTTTCCTTGTTTGAAGCTGAACTTTCCCAAGTTAGCCGTAGGTTACCCCCTATTTTTACATGCAGCTCTGCATCACTTAAAAATTGATTGGCATATATGCACCCCATATTACATTTTTTACAAGACTAGAGGTAGTTGCAGGCCATTTTTTCCACATCCACCATGTATTTTACCGATATTCTATATTATCATCTAGTCAGAAAAAAATGAAACCTATCAAAGTTTTCTTAATTATGTTTGAGATTTAACAGTTAGTAAACTACAAGAAAACTTGCATTTAGTGACGACACTTTTGGCGATGCCAAAACATTCATCGCTAAATAAATATTTTACAAATTTATTATTAAAGTTGTCGCCAAAAGGATTAAAAAAATTAAAATTAAATTTGATATTTTAGCGATAATAAAGCCGTTGCCTCAAAGGTAATTAGCGATGACATATATTATTGTCGCTAAAAATACTTTTGGCAACGACGATATTATCGTCACTAAAAGTGTAAGAAAACAGTAAGTTTTGGAAAAAATAAAAAATAATATAAATTTGATATTTTTGCGACAACGTTAAAAATGTCATTGCAAAAAATATTGTCATCATTAATAGTATTTTTTAGCGATGATAATTTACGTCGTTGATAAAAATATTTTTTGTGATAACATGATGAATGCTATCGCTAATGTTGATTTTCATTACGATAATTTTTGTCTTCGATAAATATATTTAACTACGGCATAAAAAATGCTCTCACCAATGTTAATTTTAGTGGTGATAATTATTCTCGTCGCTAAAGATATTTAGTGATGACATAAAAAGGTCATCGCCAAAAATGTTTTTAGCGACAGTATAATTTCTGGCATCGCTAAAAAAGTTTTTTAGTGACGACATTTTTATATCATCGCTAAAAATGTAAAAAACAGTAATTTTCGTAAAAAGTAAAAAATAATATAAATTTAATATTTTTGTGACATTAAAAATGTCGTCTCAAAAAATATTATTATCGACGACACAATATCTCGATAATAGTATTTTTTAGCAATGATAATTTACGTCATTGCAAAAAATATTTTTGGTGATAACATGATAAATGCCATCGCTAATGTTAATTTTGGCGATAATAATTTTTGTCGTCACTAAATATATTTAGTGATACTATAAAAAATGCCATCACTAATGTTAATTTCGATGGTGATATTTATTGTTGTCACTAAAGATATTTAGAGATGACATAAAAAATTCGTCGCAAAAAATATTTTTAGCGACAGTATATTTTATGACGTTGCTTAAAATGCTTTTAGTAACGACAATTTTTATGTGGTCACTAAAAGTGTGATGTAAATAAGCAGAGGAAAGCTTTCTCAATTTGTAGTCATACTTTACCAAACACTCAGCCAACACTTTACCAAACACTCAACTTTCTCCATCTATACTTTACTAAATACTCAGCTAACAACGACCTATAGTCATACTCGATTTCGTACCAGACGAAATCCTTCTTGCCAAAATCCATTTGCACTACCATTCTTCATATCCAATCTCACTTGCATAACTACAATAAATAACCATTCAGACTTGTGCATACATTTTTCTCATGCAGTCAAACCAATTGTATTCACAACTGGTTAACATAATTGATCGTTCTTTTAACAAGATCACTGCATCTAAAAGGGTAAATGGTTTTTAATTTGTAACAATTTTACCAAAGCATGTTTTCTGTCAACAATTGTTATTCTGCATATATTAGAATTTGAAAACACCCCATTGGATTTAATGGGCATAGAATGAAAATTTGATTCGTATGATATATTTGTTTTTGTTCATTAAGCTGGGCGTTATGGCTAACGACATTTATTTAGTATAATAGTTATTTTACTCATATCATGCCATTTGTTCTATGAAATATATTAATTTATTATTCTTGGTAAAACTCTATTTGAAATTACGATACCATTTGTGCTTTAGAAACAAAGTTCAAATAAAAAGGTTAGGAAATAATGGTATGATATGTTGCATAACTCGGTGGCGTCACACGAAATTCATTTCAAAACCATCGTATGTATTTGGTTGTAAATCCTAATACCAGGAAAGCTTACTGCCCTGAAACATGTATCATTTAACAAACAAGTGATTCAAACTCTAAATCATTGGATTAAAATGAAATCATTGCCCAGAGCATAAAAGGAGAAGATTAAATAGGAATTAGAAGAAAAGAATATAAAGAGAACAAGTGACACATTCAAATTTCTTTTTCCACTGCTTATAAACCAGACTAATGAGGCTTTTATTTCTACACAGCAGCAAATGTACTGAAAGTATACAATAATCTTTAAGCTCTTAGAAGTGAAATGCAAGATCTATATCTTCTGATCTACCAACAAAAGAACTTGATAAATTGCTTGGTTGATCAACTCAGTTGGAGTTGACTACACATTGATTAAGATCAACTGAAACATCTATAAAACATAAAGAGAGCATTATCACATGTATCTTGTTTTCCTCCTCTGTCTTGCAAAATAATGTAGCAAAATAGAGTGAAAAAAGACGTCAATCTACCTACAAATTGCCAGCAATGCCATTTTTGAACTTTTAGAGCAACTTTGTAAACCATAGTTTCTTTGTGAATTTGATGGCAACTCTTCTCAACGAGATCTAGAAGCTTCTCCAAGTTCATTGCCCAGGAGTTGAGGGTGTCGTTACTATTCTTAGCAATCTGGAAACAGACTACGCCCTTCGGCCTGTCAATTTTAGCTACCAGTGCTTTGGACACAACCATGTCCGAGAGATGCTTCTCAGCTTCCTGAATTAATTCGAAAATTTTAGAGCCCTTCATCTATGTTGATGAGTAATACAATGTAACAAATAAATTCCAACTAAATATGTAAAGGGGAGGATATCAGACTACTTTGGACATATTATACTTTCATGCAGATAGTCTAAATCTATGATAAAATTGTTTCATCAATATGGGTTTTTCACTTGTGGCAAAAAGTAACCAATTTAGCAAAAGCTAATTGACAAAGATTAATTTTCAGCAAACTAAACTGATACAAGAAGCCACAAACGTCCTAGGGAGGTTACAAGTTCAAATGATCCAGGTTGTATACCATATCATTTCAAGTCAAATAAACAAAAAACTTCAATTTCTCCAAACAGGTTGACGTAAGATAACACGGTATCATTAATAAACCTGGATACTCAGGCACAACAGCTCTGCCAGTCTCTTCAAGGTAATTTTTGAGTAATACTTTGACACAACAAGAATATTCTGCAAAAAAATAACAAGTATATTGTAAATGAATGCCGAAAGTCCATCAATCAAAAAGAATAATGATGAAGTCTGATATCTAGATGAAAATTACATGCTCAATTATTCTCTGTCTTAGATCTTCTGCAGCTTTTGAGCCCAAAGAGCCTCCTAGCATGTTATTCTCATTATCAAACTCGTCTCTGTAAGTGTTCCAAAGATAAGTCCATTGGATGACCTCCATTGTAACTAACTGTTTCAACAGCAATCTATGGCAGAAATGCCATAAGTGGCAACGACCAAATCAGTTTATATGACTATACAGGTGCAGAAAGATATTCAAGCAACACCAATTTCACAAAAGACATACCTAAAATTAGGAACTTCAGACAGATTCTTATCGTCCAAGGTGGAATTTAGAAGACTTGACTGCATTGGATCATGTGGAGCC
>JAWDEX010175515.1:0-15071 GCA_035221805.1 Trichilia hirta | reverse complement strand
CCTATCACATTCTTTAGTTCTTTAATTTTTGAATTGATAGAATGATTTTCGAATTTATTATAGTAGTAACAATTTATTAGTGTGATTGTTCGCTTACTTCTTTTCGTTCTAGTTCTGTTGCAGTTTCTTCTGTCAGATGCCAATCGTTATAACGTATGAAGTCGCTCATTAGTGGGTCGGGAATCTAGTTATAATGGAATGGTGGACTCATTTGTGGCTTATTGAGGGATTTGCAACATGGGTAACTACAAAACTCTGAAGTCTCAACTTTGCACATTTTCCTTTGCAGCTATTTTAGCTGGCTAAAAATCTGTACTATTATGTTGTAACTTGGTTAGTTATATGGCCTCCGATTAGTTATATGGCTAAAAATTTGCACGTTATACATTTTCAGATTAGTTATATGGACTCCGATATCTTGTTTCCTGAGTGGATAATGTGGCCTCAATTTCTTTGACTAATTAGTGTTGGTCTACGATTGGATGCCCAAGAGCAATCACATCCCATTGAGGTAAGAAATATAAATGCTTCGGCAATTCAATTTCTTTTACTATCTAGTTAATGAAATTTTCAGGTAGAGGTACAACGAGCTCATGACATTGAGCAAGTTTTTGATGCTATCAGCTACAACAAAGGGTCTGCGGTAATCTGAATGTTGCAGAGCTATCTTGTGCATGATATGTTTCAGGTGGTAAAGTGAAACCATTTTAAGTTATATAGTTTGTGATGATCTTCTTACCTCTTAATCTTTTTAAACTAGAAATCCTTGAGTTCATATATGAAGAAATATGCTTGGAGAAATGCAGAAACAGAAGATTTACGGAGAGTACTTTTGGACGAATCCGGTGTTAATATAAACTCGATGATGGAATGTTGGACAAAGCAAAAAGGACATCCACTTATATGCATGACCTGCAAAGATTATGTTATTGAATTTGTGCAGGTATTTAAAAAATGCGCTTGACAAATTTCATCGTACCTTTGAATTTTGTCTCAAGATATGAATTTGATATTGACTTTGATTTGCAGTCTCATTTTGTATCATCTGGTTTGCAAGGTGATGGAAATTGGATCGCTTCAATAACTTTGTCCCTAGGTTCAGACAAAAATTGCAAGAATTTCCTCTTGGAATCACAATTCTAAGAGGTGGATATCTCCGAGATGCTTACTTCTTCAGATGGAAAGTTGAGGTCATTTAGAGAATGTGATGAAACCTTTGGGTGAAAGTTAATGTTGAGCAAATTGGTTTTTCTACAGAGTACAATATGACGATGAACTTTCAGCTCAACTCAGGAAAGCAGTAGAGAATAACTGCTTGTCGGCAGCTGACAAACTTGGTATGTCCATGATATGCAACCATTTTATGAGCTTGCTTCTCAATAAGCTGATAACTTCCTCCAATCTCATTTGTAGGCATTTTGGACGACACGCTTGCTCTTAACAAAGGCTGTAAACAATCATTATCATCTTTGCTTTTGTTAATGAATGCACACAGAGAAGAGTTTGATAGTGTATTATTGTCAAAACTTATCAATGTAAGGATCAATTTTCGACAATGACTTCAATTTTAGCTGATTCACGTTTATATCGAACTTTCACCCCGACATACGTTGCAGGTTTGTTATGATGTTGAAATCATAATGGATGCCATTCCAGATTCGGTGAATCAGTTGAAAGAATTTTGCATCGCTCTCCTCCAAAGCAATTCACCCTGTGATGCTTTGTACACAACAAATTAAGTTTCAGAATTGTCTACTTATATGCAGAAGGTTAGGCTGGGAACCAAAATCTGGAGAGAGTCATTTAGATTTGCTTTTACGTGGAGAAGTTTTGACTGCTTTAGCTAGTTTTGGCCATACCAAAACTCACAGTGAAGCAATGGAGAGGTTTCAAGTATTGTTGAATGATAAAAGCATTTTTCTTCTTTTTGCTAACATGAAAAAGGTACATTCAAAGTTTAAATGTTCATATCATATCCTTATTCCCCCAGAGTTTTTCTATAAGACATGCAAAAGTGTTTATGCTCTGCAGGCTGCTTATTTTGCTGTAATAAGACATTTTAGTAGTCTGAATTATCTGGCCGCTATTTTAAATTATAAATGCATTATGAACATTCAAGACAATGTGTTCCTGTAGGTCATGTTTAAAGATGGTGATCTTGAGTTTCTTGACATGACTAAAGTTGGTTGGGAGCTTGTAACTGAGTGATGTCTCTGCTAGAAAGGAGCAAGTATTACTTTTTATTGATTTCCTTTTCTCTTCTAATGAATGATATGATGTTATTTGGACCATATGATCCAAATACTTGTCTTCCAGGGAATTTGTGGAGACAATTTTATATTTGGATTAGAGGTGTTCAGTTAATGTTAATGTTCAACTGTTGAGAGGAACTTTAGTATTAATGTAGTAGATCTTTTAGCCGAATGAACTTTTATTAGTTCTTTTAATTAAGTTGATCTGATTTTGAAGTTTGTTTTTTACTATTAGAAACTCGTTGCAAACTAAGGGAGACTTCCAATATGCCTTTAATGGGAGATTTTTTTCTTTCTTTCTTTCATTTTTCTTTTTTCTGTACGAAACAGAAACAGAAAATAATATTCTTAAAGAAAATTTTAAAACGTGAGCAGGCAATTGTTTTTTCCTTCCGATCAAAATGGACTGGCTTGAGCAGTTGTTTCTAGTTTTCAAACAGGGAAAAAAGTAACATGTTGTGTTAGTGTATAGAATGTCGTATATGGAGCGTTTGTCATGCATGTAATGCTTGGAAGGCTTTTACAATATCTTATCAATCACTACCATATTGATATGCAATTAAATTAACTTATCAATAATATGGAAGGGAAATCATGATTTTGTTAATCGATGAATGTTCTAAACTTATATGTTTCTCGTATAATATTGACATATCAAACAAAACAACCTATCAATAAAACAAATGGGAAAGCATGGTGTTGGTGGTTGGTGATTTTTATAATATTTTAAAACTTGAATATTGCTTAACTGCTACATCTCTTTCCTTTTTCATTAGAATGGGATGATGTTCATTAACTTTAATTTATATTGATAGCTTTCATACCTGGTAGTAGCTGTTTTATGTTATTAGTTCTCTAACTATTAATTTATTCTAATATCCTAATAGTGTCATTAACCTTGCTAATATTGTTTCATGATATTTATTGAAGACATTTAGTATATCTATTATATGATATTATTGCTCATTCAATATCACTTTTATAGAGAACAACTTTAATAATTTTATTTAATAATTAAATAAATTATTAAGATAGTTTACATACATTCTTTATTTAATTGCATAACAAAATAAAAAAAGCAATCCACGTATGTGAATAAAGAATCCTTTCTTGCATCAATAAAAATTGTTGTACATAAGATAAAATATCTCTGAAATCGACAATATGAATAGTTTCTAGGACATATTTTAACACTGGATACACTAGTAAATATTAAGGATCAAATATATCAACAACATTGTATAGATCACAGATTAGTTTCTCTAGAAAATGTTCTTACACATAATGTGGTTGATATGATTGTCTAGTCTTGCAAAACAATGTTAGGGAAGGCCTTTTGATGCTGTACCAATAGGTTCATATACGCATCAGTATGCTATTAGAATATGAAAGTACGTAGATGTTACAGTATTATCTAACAGTACATAAATAATTTAACTAGGATATCAAATAAGTTTATCACTTACAATATCATCAAGCCATATTTATTATCGGCTAACATGGTGTAGTCAGTTTGGAGTGATTTGAATAGTCTCTATATCAATTTAATTATCATTAACACCTACCTACTTCTTGAATTATTAGATTAATGAACTTGTAATAGCCTGTTTAGGGTTAATAAAGTATCCTGTTAGATACTCACCCCTCTGAAACTCTATCTGCTTTGATTTCTTACATTTAATCCTCCTCTATGGTTTTGTATATAGTGTCTTATTTTGTCAACTTTTTTGGTGTGTTTTTCTAAATTAGCTCACAAAGCATCCACCTTTCAACAAATGTGCTTCCGGTACGTGAAACCCTAAAATAATTTTAAAGTAATACAATTATATTTATTGAAAAAATATGTCTAAAAAGAGAATCATACCTTTCAATTCTCTATCATAGCGTCTAATTTCTCTATCTCTATCTCTAGTTTATCGAGTTTCATATTAATATCCTCAACTACCTTGAACAAGTAAATAACAAGCGATAAATTGGAATGTAATCCATAAGCAAATTTATAAAATAAAAATCTAAAAAGAAATGTATACACCTCAATATTTTTTATCCTAATCTCGACATTCTAGGTCTCACCCCTAATTATATCAACTTTATTAAGATTTACAACGATCTTGTACAGGAAAAAAATAGAAATTTGAATGCAAACCACAAGCATATTTATAACATTAACAACTAAAAATATATACCATACCTCAATATTTTTGGTTGTAACCTCGATATTCTCTATTGCATCTTTAAATTTGTTACATTTCTCGCCAATATCCTCAACGACTTGGAAACAAAAGAATACATAATGTCACCTATAATCATATTTATAATGTTTAAATTTAAAAAGTATATATGTACCAATTCTGTTACGCTCTTAACTAGGTCTTACACATGACAACCATCCCACACCCTTATATTACGATTTTATAGGCTAAAATCATAATACGAGAGTTCGCAAGACTCTAAATATTATTTTTTTCAAACCTCAAACATTCAAAATAAATTTTAACTAAGAATTTAAATAATAAAAAATATCTAACTTTATTTAATATTATACAACTAGTTTAAAATCAAATAATATTTTAACAATATTAAAAACAGGAATCAAAATTCGGTAGACTCAATAGAGATAGTGAGTCGAGGCAAGAATTATAATTAAAATCCTAAACTTTCAAGAAATAATCACTACCTCTAACTATTTCTCTACTTTACTCGTAAATACTTGAAATTAAAGTGTAAAGGGGTTGAGTATATAAAAGTATACTTTGTGAACGAATACAGAACATATATAAACATATAAAAATATTTATAACTAAACACATTAAAAAAACCTCTAAGAGTTGAACAAAATCAATTTATTTTAGTAAAAATTATGGTTTATATTAGAAATCACTGGGCAAGTCTTTTTCTTTAGTATTTACTCTTGGTAAGAACAAACTCAAGCCATCAGTGAGTTTTTTATGTAATTAAAAATAATAAAACTTTTTTAAAAATTTAATTTATATGATGAAATAAATGAATGCATGAGTTTGTCTGAAAATCAGGCTCACCACTGACGTTGGCTTAAAATAGTCTATGAATCTATACATAACTGTCATTTACATTTTTATCTAGTAGGTCACTCTATCATAAATAAAGTTCTCACCTCCCTTATATTAGCCCTGACAATACATCATTCACCTAGAACAGCCACTGGCTCGGTCTATCCTTAGGTTACTTAAACTTTATAATCATAATGTTGACCCTTATGGCAATGGCTTTCTCAACCTCAATGTTTAAAACCAAATCAAGTTCAAATCAATAAAATTTAATATCAAAAATACGTATATGCATGTTATCATAATTCAAAACATATCAATAATCATCAGTTTATCAAAACTGGCCTCGTAGCCTTATATATCAATCAACATGCAATCTAACAGGCCATAGTTATTTAATTCAAAATAATATTTATTAATAAATTATTTTCTAAATTATAAAATAGGTAAGTTTTTATAAAATATTTTAAAAAAATAAAATCTACTTATAACTAGGAAGAGTATACACTCCACAGAGCCTCGCAGCTTGAATTTTTTAAGCCTAAATCATATATATGTCAACAACCTTATCAATTTCAAATTTCAAATGGAAGTCATAATGATCTATGAATTATAAATATGCTCAAAATGAAAGTATTACCTAACCAAATCTAATATAACAACATTATATTTGTTTTCGATCATTTACTTGATTTTCACCAAATAAAATCTTAGTCATTTAAATTCTCAAATAAAAACTTAAAAAAGGTTAGGAATCTTACCCAGAGCTTGATTCAAACTTAAAAAAGTTGATATCTACACCAATTCAGTGAAATCCCAAATTGTCTAAGACTTTAGATTTTTGTTTCTGCTTGAATATTTCGCTAAATTGGCAAATATCACTTGCCACATACAAAAGATGTTGAATAGTATGATTTTATTGTAAAAAATAAGAATTTAATCGGATAAATAATAAAAAAATCAAAAAAATAAAGTGTGTAAACACTGGACATGAATTCCTTTAAATCGTAAGCAAATCGATGGCTAGAAAAAGAAAATAAATGAATTTTTCTATTTATTTTCATATATGTATATATATATATATATTAAAAAAAGACTAATTTAACCTTAAAAATACAAAAAGTAATGGAAGAAAAAGTATTTAAATTGAGTAAAATAATTTTTTTATAAGCTAGATATTTGTTCTTTATAGTTAGAATATAATTTTTTGTTAAAAAATATTAATACTTTCTTCTGGGTATCGACGCATTGAATGTAGATATTGATATCTTTAGTTTAGGTGTCAATATCTTCTCAAAATGCCTATTTTTGGGCATGAGCCCTTCAAGTGTGAAGGTGGCGATACTTTAGTCCTGTTAAAACCTCTATTATGACGTCTTTTTAATCCTCTTAACAGACTATTCAAGTTTAGTAGTAACATAAAAGTTATAACTTATTGTCTTATCTTTTTAATAGTTCAAAAATTATTTTATTTGAAAACTTTTATAAAAAGTCATGACCTAAAAAGTAAAAGGTGCATAAAAACTTACTGTCATTAGATATACTTCAAAAATCTATTATTTTGAACTAAAAAATGACTAAATTAAGAAAAATAGTCAACATAAAAGTTGTATCTTATCATGATACCTTTTTAAAATATTAAAATTCATCTAAATTGGAGTTCTTTAAGTCTCAATATAGTTAAAATAGTAATGACTGCTTGAAGGTGCTAATGATTCCTCAAACAAACTATTCTCAATTGAACTAATCTCATTCAAATCTTCATCAAATCTTTCTAAATCACTTGATAAACTTAATTTAGATTTGGTTAATCAATTATAAAGGAGAAATTTGTAAGAAACTAGTATGCCATGTTTTCTAAAATATAAAAATATGTTTGTATGCTATAGGATCTAGGAAATGAATTTGCTATAAATGTGAAAAGCTTACCCTATGTGGCTGTCAATCTTTACTGTCTTTTATGTAATTTTTGAAGTTTGAGAGCACAAAATTAGGTCCTCCTCTATTTATGATGCCCTTGACTCGCTTTTTTCTCTTTTGAATTTGTTGGATTTAATCAAACCCTTTGATAGATTCTAGGTTTTCAAACAAAATCCTAGAATTTCAATCTTTGAAAACAATTTTCAAAGCTTGAAATTGCCTTTACACTTTGCTAGATCTCTTTACAAGGATCCTAAAGTACTTTTATATTAACTAAAATGATCAATAATTGATCACATATGATATAGATGAATCTCACGGAAAAAAGAAGCAAAAGTTACCAAATTTTTTTTTATTTCATTTCATAAATCAAAATAAAAAAATATACTTTATATATTTATTTATTTTAATTAACATTTAATTAAATTAAATACTAGGATATTAAGTTGCCATATGTAAGGATAATATTAAGATACATCTCATGTGTATCATCCATTTATTTAAAAATAGGTGTAAGGCTAAGATTAAGCTACTTTTCAACATTTCATTTGCTAAGATAAAATATTAACATACATCACTTATTCTATTACCAAGCTTAGGTTAATAAATCATACTGTCTTAGCTTAATATATTAGAATAATATATAAAATAATAAGGAAAAATTCGATCCAATTGTGGGCAAGACTCAATAGTTTCACCGTAAAGCCAGTAATGGATGATATAATCAAATTAATCTTTAAAAATGAATACGACTCCTAACCATGCAATACAACTCCTAAATTATAATGAAGTAGGTAGCTTTAAAAATGAATCCTTTTGTCATCAGTTATCATGTAATTTAATCTTTCTATTATGCAATGCTTCGATTAGATCAAAGGTATGCTATAATCGTCAAATCTTTTTAGATTTAATGCTATGTATCATAAATAATAGATAATGATTCTATTGTGTATTACTATTGAGAACACACTTCTCAATTGTATACAATATATAACCCCAATCGAGAATTTCATGAGTCAAATTTAAATTATTCACATAAAGCATTCTACCTCAAACACTAAGGCTGACAGATGCTTTCTTGAACATTCATATACCTCAATGAATGTCTTACTACACCTAATAACTACTTATCATAAGTCTAAGGATAGACTTGTCTTGAGCAGTATCAAAGTATGGTAATTCACTTATAAGATAACTATGATATTGTAAAGTCCAAGAATTATTTACATGACTGAGATAACAAATGATTAATTGACGATTGAGTGTAATTAGCATTTGGACGATTCGTATGAGTCTGTTCAATAAACTAATACTTAACTAATGAACAGCTATACATTTTCTTTAGTATCTCCATACAAGTAATCTATGAGATCGATTATCCTTTAGTACATAGAGCAATGATAGTATATACTAGTCTTGTTAGTACTATAAAGACCTTACTTCATAGTCTTACGATTAGGAACATTTAGAAATGATACTACTAACATATAGTCTCATAAATATGAACTCATCATAACAATATGTATTTCATACATTTCATGGGCTTTATTATTATATATAAATCAAATATATATATACAAATGATAAAAGACAATATATATCACAGAAAATACTTATTTTATTAAATCACAAGATTTACAAGAGTTTTTATGAAATTTACAATCAATGATTACATTGTGATTGGCTTTTAGGGCATATAACTCTTTTAATCTTTTACTTGTATTCAAAGCCAATCACTCTCATGACAAAGACCTATTTTTCTAAAATGTTCTTCGTGCATCTTCTGAGACAAGGCTTTGGTGAATGGATCTATAATATTTTGATCAAAATGTACTTGCTCAATGCAGATATCTCTTCGAAGTATAATCTCTTGAATAATATAGAATCTTCGCAATATGTATTTGAATTTCTGATGAGACCTGGGTTCCTTGGCATGTGTTATAGCCCTATTGTTATTACAATGCAATAAAATTAGATCTACAATGGTAAAAACCACACCAAATTCAATAATAAACTGTTACATATTCTGCTTCAGTGGTAAAATTCGTAGCAACTTTCTGCTTGAAACTCTTTCAACTTACTGCTCCACCATTTAATATAAACATATATCCTGAGATAGATTTACTATTATTTTTATCTAACTAGAAACTTAAGTCAATGTAACTCTCAAGTATTAAGTCATGTCCTTCATATACTAAAAATAATTTTTTAGTTCTTCTCAAGTACTTCAAAATTATTATTACAACTTTTAGTGACCCTCACTTAGATCGGCCTGATACCTACTTATAACACTTAGAGCATAAGCCATATCTAGCCTCGTACATAGTATAACATAAATGATAGAACTAATTACTGAAATATATGGTATCTTATTCATGTATTCTCTCTCTGATTGTATTTTAAAAGATATTTTCTTAGAGAAAGTAACTCTATAACACATCGGTATGTATCTTCTTTTAAAGTTTTTCATGCTAAATTTCTTTAGCATTTTATCTATACACGTAGACTAGAATAATCTTATTATTTTATTAAATCTATCATGATAGATTTTTATGTCTAATATATAGAAGGCTTTTAAGTCTTTTATAAAGAAATTAAACGATATTCAAATCTTTACTAATTATAATATTTCTACATCATTTTCAATAATTAGTATGTCATCCACATACAAAACTAAGAATGTCATTTTACTCCTATTAACTCTTTTGTAAATATATAAATTATTAAAATTTTTAATGAAATCAAACTCTTTAATTGTCTCATTAAAATATAGGTTTCATGATTGAGAAGCTTGCTTAAGTCCATAAATAAACTTTTATAGCTTACATACTTTATTGACATTTTTAGCAGATATAAAACCCTTAAGCTGTGTCATATAAACATTTTCTTCTAAATAATCATTAAGGAAGACAATTTTAACATTCATCTACCATATCTCATAATCATAATATACAGCTATAGCTAGTAAAATTCAAATGAATTTAAGCATAGCTACTGGTGAAAAAGTTTTATCAAAGTCAATTGCTTGCCTTTGATAAAAATCTTTTGCTACTAGCCTTGCTTTGTAAGTCTTTACTTTTTTAATAGCTCTAGTCTTTCTCTTAAAGACCCATTTACATCCAATAGGTACAATACTTTTAGGTGAATCAACCAAAATCCATACTTGATTAGAGTACATAGAGTCCATCTTAGATTTTATGGCTTCTAGCTACTTTTCTGAGTCGATACTAGTTATTGCCTTATTGTAGGTCATAAGATCCTTATCAACAGTGAGAAAAATCTCAGATCTACCTTTCTGATAATATTCAATATATCTATTAGGTGGTCTAGATATCTTAGTCGACCTACAAATCTCAGTGTTTACAGGTTTTTGAATAGATTTCTTTAAAGTTTGAGTGTTATCTTATAGTTGAGAAATTTTAAAATTTTCTTTTAGTTTTATTCTGTTTCTACTATTTTTATCTTTGAGAAACTCTTTCTTTAAGAAATAATATACTTAAAAATAAACACAGTTTATTCTTCAGTATAATAAAACTGGTATCCAATAGACTCTCTCAGATACCCCACAAAATTACATATAACAATCCTACTTTCACGCTTATCAGGATTAAGCCTTTTCACATGGTCTGGACAATTCCAAACTTTAACATACTTATAGTTAGGCTCTTTTCCTTTTCATTTCTCATATGAAAATTTATACATTGATTTGGTAAGAACTCTGTTCAAAATATAGTTATTAGTGTCGAGAGTAAATCCCTAAAGAAATACTAGAAGACTAGAATTGCTCATCATAAAATGCACTATATCTAATAAAGTATGGTTTCTCTTTTCAGATATACCATTCAATTGTGGTGTAGTTAGAAGATTCTATTGAGATATAATTTTCTGAGCCTTGAGATATTCTAAAAACTCATGACTTAAGTATTATCCTTCACGATCTTATCGTAGAGTTTTAATATTTTTATCGAGCTAGTTTTCTATTTTATTCTTATATTCTATGAATTTTTTAAAGATTTTAAATTTGTGTCTCATCAAGAACATGTATCTAAACCTAAAAAAATTATCAGTAAATGTAATAAAAATAAATAACTACTTCGAGCATGTGTCGACATTGGCCCACATACATCTATATGAACTAAAGATAGAGCATCTGATGCTCTATCACCATGTCCAACAAATGGTGATTTAGTCATTATGAAATGATTCATAATCATTTGTATTCAAGTAACTCTCTTGCATTAGCCTATGTAATCTTTTCTCACTAATATGACTAAGTCGACAATGCCATAAATAAGTCATATTTATGTTATTTCTTTTTCTCTTACTAGTATGTTCAACATGCAAAATAGTATTGGATATATCAAGAATGTATAAACTATTACACAAAGTACCATTACCAAATAACTTATTATTTAGTAATAATTTACAACACTTTTTTTTAAAATATAGTTCAAAACTAATCTTATCAAGCTTTGATATAAAAACTATGTTCTTTACAATACTATATACATAATAACAGACATACAAATCCAATACATGTCTATTAGACTACTTAAGATGTATAGTGCCTACAGCTAATGCAGCAACTCTTATTTTATTATCGATATGCATTTGAACCTCATCTTTCTAGAGCTGTCTAATATTTGTTAGAACCTGTAAATCATTATAAATATAAGATGCACAGCCAGTATCTAATACCCATAAGAAACTATTTCTTTTTAACAAATTAATTTTAATAACAAATATACCTGTCAAGCCTGAAGCAACTGCTTGCTTCTCCTTTGCCTTTATTGCAATATACTCCTTATAATTTCTCTTCCAATGCCTATCTATTCCATAATAGAAGCAGGTACCTTTAAGTTTCTTTTCTGATTCTTTTGCCTTATTCTTTTGTGTCCTACTCCTTGGTTTTAGTTACTTTTTTTTCTTGTTAAACCTTTTAACTTTGCTCTTTTTAGAGCATGAAGAGTCATCAACTATTATTACAGATTTTTCAGATTTTTTATATAATAAGATCTGACCCTCAGCTATTTTTAACATATTATACAACTCTGCTAAGGTTGCATCAAGTTTGTTCATATGAAAATTATTAATAAAACCATTAAAAGTAGGTGTGAAAGATTGGAGAATGAGATTAACTCGAAGCTTATGTTTCAAATAGAACCCCAAGTCATTTAGATGCTCTATCCATCCAATTATCTTCAAAACATAATTGAATACAAATTTGCCAGACTGCATCTTACAACCAAACAACTTTTTAGTTGTTTGATAGCTGACTACTCTTGTATTACTCCCAAACAACTTTTATAAGTGGAGCATAATTGATTGAGTATCAAATTTTTCATATTGGTGCTGTAATTCTTTATACATTCTAGCTAACATATAGCATCTAACTATCTCCTTATCTTCTTTCTATTTCTTAAATATTTGTCTCCTCTTCTGATGCACCATCTGGTATAACTTTAGGCATCGAAGAGTCAAGAATATAGGCAATGTATTCACGAGTTAAAATAATTTCAAACATGCAACCCAATCAAAATAATTCTCAAGAACATTTAATTTTTTAGAGATAAGTATGGTATGAAGCGAATTATGCAATGGAAACATGTTTAATTTGTATTAAAACACATTAAAACAAAGCTGATATGATAAGTATGAGTATTAACAAATTCAAGAAATAAAATAAATAAATATTAAATTATTACTCCTATTATTTTAATCAAAAGCATAACCTTTTATTATGAAAATAGAGAAATAATCACATTACTGCTTAATGGGTATTAAAATCCTAATTAACTTAAATAATACAAGTTTATGTAACACAATAACTTATGCATTTCTTAATTAGGTAAGTAACTTTTACTAATTATAACACTTACAACTTCTAATAATATTTAACCTCTAGAATTTTATGATCTTGTGTGACACAACAAATTATAAATTCTAGTTAAGTAAAACTAACATTTCTTATAAACTAAGTTTTATCATACAACCATTGTGTAACACAATAAAGCTATATAATTACACTTAGGTCAAACATCTCATGTTAATATATTAATTCCTAACGACAAAGAACTGGGTCTTGTATAACACAATAAACTACATTTCATTATTGAATTCAATTAACATATAAATGTTGGCAAGGCTATGTTAAAAAACTCAATTTTAACATTATCACTTAATATTAATCATAAAAAAGGTTTTTAATATTAATTAGGCCTCATTTAATAATAACATGTTTATAACATTTATAACCATACTTACGATACTCATAATAATTTACATCTACATGCATAGCATACTTAGTTCATGAATATTTCATATTATACAAGGGCATCCTATCTTAGATGATATGTATGTACAATGTTATACAATTCTTATATATCACATGTACAAAATTGTATTTCATACATGTTCTCACATGATAATCAAGTTAAAATATATCTTATATATATTCATATATAATAACCTTTATTACAACCTAATAAAAGTCGTTAAACTCATTTAAAATGAACAAGCATAACAATGCACACAAATTGAGCCATTTTGGTTGGTTTTGCATACTTGAAAACTTTTGTCATAATATGTCCATAAACCATACAACTTATGAATGACATTTTAAACACATATTATCATACAAATCATGCCAATAAGGATAATTTTGGATGATGCTTAATATATACGAAACAATTTCTCGCAAAACTACTCGGCAATCGAACAATTGTGTTACTCGCTCAAATTGCCAAAAATGTGACCTATACTCGGTATCCAACACTTGAACACACAATATATGTCTAAAACAAACCCTTATTGACTTAAAACAGCCACTAAAACAATTCTAAACAACTTGAAAAAATTCTGGTAGCAAGTTGTCGCAAGCAACTGAAAACTATTCAATTTTTCACCAAATTTTGGACTATTTTTGCATATTCATTTTTGGCCAAAAAAAGCATCAATAAAATCCCTAATTTTTCATATTTCAAACACTTTGAATATATTATGAAATGATCACAAGAACAAGGCAAATGAAGCAGCATACACTCCCCAATCATTTCACAAAAACTTGGCCTACTATAACCAAAACAATGCGGTCTTTGCCAAGATTGAAGCTCAATAATCATCACATCATCACAAATCCATATACAACACAATTTTCATCCCATAAGCTCTGATACTAGTGTAAGATACTAGCATGCAATGTTTTCTACGACATGAAATTAAATTTGCATGCCATATGATCTAGGAAATGAGCTTGGAATAGAATTGAAAAACTTACCCTATATGTATGTCAACCTTTGCTGCCCTTTGTTCTTTTTTAATGCTTGAGAGCACAAAATTAGGTTCTTCTTTATCTTATGATGCCCTTGGCAAGTTGATTTCCCTCTTGGATTTGTTTAAATTCAATCAAATTCCTTGAAGAATTTCTAGGTTTTCAAACAAAACCATAGAATTTCAATTTTTGAAAACACTTTTCAAAGCTTAAAATTTCCTTTACACCTAGCTAGATCACTTCACAAGGATCCTAAAGCACTTTTGTTTCAACCAAAATGATCAACAATTGATCGTATAAAACTTGGATGAATCTCACGGCAATAGTAGAAGAAAACCCCAAAAATATGCCTTTTCTATTGTCATTACATTAGTGAAAAATAAAACAATTTCTATATATATATATATATTTATTTAATTTAATTAACATTAAATTATATTAAATACTTGACTATTATTATGCCAAATAGAAGGACAAAATAATGCCACATCTAATGTACATCCACCATTCATTTGTATTAAGGTGTAAGGCTAAGATTAAGCCACTTATCAACATTTCATTTGCTAGGATAAAATGTTAACATACATCACTCATTCCATTACC
>JAWDEX010175485.1:0-15074 GCA_035221805.1 Trichilia hirta | reverse complement strand
AACTTTCCCTTTCTTTTCCTTTCAATAAAGCACATTTCTCTTCCTTTTAGGTGTCTATAAACTACTACAAGTACAAAACTCAGCTAAGACATAAAACTAGAATAGAATCCATTACAAAACAAAGCATGGGTAATCATCACTACTTGCTTTGTTTCTTCATGCTATTACTACTTTCTGAAGGTTTAACGAAGGGAATTGCAGGCCTGGCTTGCAACTGGGGCTTACAATCAACTCATCCCTTACAACCTAGCATCGTCGTGAAAATGATGAAAGACAACGGATTCAATAAAGTGAAGTTGTTTGAAGCTGATCCTGGGGCGCTCAAAGCTCTTGGTAAATCTGGTATTCAAGTTATGGTTGGCATACCCAATGAACTCTTGGCTCCATTGGCTAGTAGTGTCAAAGCTGCTGAGGATTGGGTGCAACGAAATGTGTCCAAATTTATATCCCAAAATGGGGTCGATATAAGGTTAATCCTTTCATTTTTATTTATGAATTAGAACCAGTACTCATCTATACTTACATAATCTCTTAAACATCTTTTGATGTGTTATATTACCAATCACACTTATTTATTCGGTCAGATAAAAACTTAGATCAACATTTATTAATGTTTTCACAAAAATTTTAATTGCTTGCTTTTGTTTATGGTGATCTTATATGTATATGTTCTTGGTGTCGTAGGTATGTAGCTGTGGGCAATGAACCTTTCCTGAAGACCTATCAAGATCGATTTCTCCATACAACGTTTCCAGCACTTCAGAACATTCAAGCTGCCATTATAAAAGCAGGTTTAGGTCGTCAAGTTAAGGTCACCGTCCCTCTAAATGCAGACGTCTACCAGAGTGACAGCAGCCTACCTTCTGGCGGAAACTTTCGATCTGACATCCATGATCTTATGATTTCTATCATCAAGTTCATGAGTGACAACGGTGCTCCGCTCACTATCAATATCTACCCATTTCTTAGCCTCTATGCTGATCCAAATTTCCCAGTTGATTTCGCGTTCTTCAATGGCAGTGCTGCTCCTCTTGTCGATGGTTCCCTCGCTTACACCAATGTATTCGATGCAAACTTCGACACCCTCATTTCAGCTCTTGAAAAGAATGGCTTCTCATCAATGCCTGTAATTATCGGAGAAGTTGGTTGGCCAACTGATGGAGACCCCCATGCAAACATAGAGTATGCACGCAGATTCAATCAAGGGTTGCTCGACCGAATAAATTCCGGACGAGGCACACCAAAACGCTCCACCCCACCTGAAGTCTATATCTTTTCACTCATTGATGAAGATAAGAAGAGCATTCAGCCTGGTAACTTTGAGAGGCATTGGGGTCTGTTTCACTACGATGGAAGCCTCAAATACTCTTTGAATATGGGGAATGGTAAAGGTATAGTCGCATCTAAAGATGTCAAATATTTGGCGAGACAATGGTGCGTAATGTCGTCGCAGGCAAGTCTTTCTGACCCCAGTTTGGCCGATAGCATTACCTATGCTTGCACTAATGCAGATTGCACGAGTCTTGGATTTGGTTCATCTTGCGGGAAGCTTGATGCCAGAAGCAATGCTTCTTATGCTTTCAATATGTATTACCAGACCATGGATCAAAGAAAAGGCACATGCTCATTCAACAATTTATCAACTATCACCACCACTGATCCTTCTCAAGGTACATGCAGATTTGAGATCATGATTGATCTTAGAAAACATCAAACAAGGACTTCCTCTCAATCAAGAAAACACTACTCTCTCATTATGTCTCTCGTTTTATTAGCTTTCAATTTCATATTAACCTTTTGTGGGTGAGCATTAATTTATTATTATTAATATCTCCGTTCAATTTTTCGAGCAATATCACATTTATTTGTACGTCATAATTGTATTTGCATTAAAAGTTGATCATTCCATTCTTTTGATATAAATTATGTAATTATATAATTTATTTTTCTTTGATTTTAAATTTTTATTACCTCTATTAAAATATAGAAATATGACAATAATATAATATTTAGTTTCTATAAAAAAATTAATATTTTTAATATTACTTATATTTATATATACTCTTATTAATGTTAATTTAAGAATCATTATGGTTACAAAATTTATTTTAATTATTAATGGAGAGAGAGATTGTAAAATTTATAAAACAAAATAAAAATATTTATATTGTGCATAATTTGAAATTATATTATCAAACTAATTATAAGAAGAACTTTGAAGTAAAATAAAAATTTGAAGGTATTTTTCAAATAGTCACAAAAATAAGTGGCAAACAAAAATCAAATTGAAACAAAAGATTCTCCTTACTCCTCTATGTACTTATCAAACAAGAAAGAATATTCCATCCAAATCCTTTCCTCAAAGTTAGTATTTTATATGTCAAGCTACAAATATAAAGTTCTTTGTAAATAATTTTTTTAAAAATAAATTAAAGATTTGTTAGATATCAAATTACTATAATTTTAAGATTAGAATTGTTTTAAAATTAAATTATTTTGTATTAATAAAATAATTAAAATTTAAATTAATATTGTATCTAATGCCCCACAATGTCAAATGATATTTAAAGTAGTTTGAATAAATAAATAAATAAATAAAATGAGATTGGAAAAATTAGCCCTCTTATAAACAATTACACGTAAACACGTTTAATTATGATAGGTCTTTTAGGTGGCAATTAAGAGAAAGTTTTAGTAGGACAAACTTATTTATAAATTCTGTTACACAAATACCTTCATTAATTATAATAATTATAATTAATATAATAAAAAAATTTAAAAATTAAGTGGGACAGAAGCAGTGCGTACACCTATCTAATTAATGAGGTCTGTATTTATTTTAAAATTTACGAATTATTTTTTTTAAAAATTCGCTAATAATAATAAATAGTAACTATGATTAAAAAAATATATATACAAAAATACACTGTCTATTGTTAATAGATAGTCACAATAAGGTAATTCTACTTAATCCTTTTTGAAAATTTGTGAGATCTTCTATGCTATTAGGAAAATTTTTTAAATAATATAAACATACCATATCATCATATGTTCATTTGATGACTTTGAAATAAATACTCATTTACTTTAAAATTTATCGATTATAATTATTGATAATTATATCTAACATTTTATTGTAGTTTTTAAAATTTTCATTATACTCTTTTAGTACTTACATTGCAATTTTGAATTTTCAAGTTATTTTTTAATATATAAGAATATAATAAAAATGGTACCATCTTTTTTTAATTAAAAAAATGGTCCCATTGGAACCGTGCTATTTAAATTTTCCTGCCCAATCAATATAGGAGTCAAATTCTCAAATTCTATGTTAAAAATTTTAGTTTATTAAAAATAAATAAATTATATGAAGATTAAAAAAGGAGGATAGAAATTAGAATTCAAATATTAATACAATGTAATTCCAAGAAATAGTGAATCAAAAAAAATTGTGAATTAATTACTTTAAGCAATGATTATTAGATAATTGACAGGAATAACAACACGTCAAATAAGCCGTGCCCACTGTTGGTTCAACCTTTCTGCTTTCCCTTTACATCCGCACCCACTTTAAATGATTTTTATTTCTTTAATTTGCTAATTTTAATTAATTTCTTATTCGATTGCATTCGTTTAAAAAATTTTAGAGTTTCTTTTTCGTATTCTTTTTCTCTGTATTGGCAATAGAAAATCTTTCACTTTTCTTTTTGTTTCCCGTTAATTTGGGGTTGGGCTGGAATGCTGACAAGTATCTGCTCCTTATGTTAAGGAAACAAAGCCAAATACGTTCAATTTTAGAACAAATCTCTTGCCGTCTCATGTCTTGTTCATTTGGTAGCAGAGATCCGTTCTCCTTTTCCAATGGAATATACAAGCGTCATCTTCCTCAAGCTTCATCTACCGAAATCTTTCCTTTTCAAAATGGTGCTAATTTGGTTAAAGGAAAAGTGAATGGCTTCGTCTTGTGGGGTTGTTTTGGTACTAATTATCAACCAGAGGCTGCTGATCGTAAGGTTGGAGCATTTACTTTGCAAAGGGTTCGGCATTTGGAGTTGGAAGATGGTTGTACAGATGCTAAATTGATCAATGGTCGGGGCTCCAGCGAAATAGGAAACCCACTTGGATATTTTTGACAATCCACTGCATGAAAAATTTGTAGTTGCTGTTGATGTCGATGAGGGTATCAAAGAGGGTCTTTTCTGGTTTAATGTTTCTTTAAATGTTTTTAGTTATCTGAAATTTTCTTTGACGTTTAGGTTTCTTGGAGTTGACAACGTGATGCTCTTAAATTAATTGTTTAGAGAGCTCTATATAGTACGGTCAATGGTGTTAAGATTTAGTCAAAAGCTGAGGATTTCATTGTAGGACCTTATGTGATACCATAATATTGCTTTCTATTGGCTTTTTCGTCAGCATAACCGTCATATATACGTGTTTATGAATTTTTTACTGTATCTCCATGTAAGAGATGTGGTAGTAAATTATACTTACTTGACATTTGGTACTGCTGATATAACTTGTTTATTGGATACGTTGTGTTTAATTCTGTTAAGTGCTGATTCTTTTAAGATTTTTGTTTATGATTGTCTCTGCTTATTTTGGATTCATTTTAACAATTATCCATATAGCTTTTGCATTCCAACGCCCTTGTCTGTTCTTTTCTTGGTTGTTGATTAGCAGTTCTGGTAAACTTTGTCTCAGCTCTCAATAGATTTATTGCGGATCGTTAGTCTTTAAATCATTCAGTTTCAGAGTACAATGTATATGAGTTCTTCAAGTTATTATCTGATGTCTTCACAAGGATGTTTTATCGTCAGCAAGTGCTAGAAGATGATTAGTTCTTTAACTAGCTTGACATATCATGTAATTTTGAGCAAATGCAACATCAGTTGTTTTTATTTCCCACGCTTTTATGTGCCCAGTTACGGGCAAGACCACAGTTGAAATTTACTAGGGACAAGCATTTTCCTGCTAATTGTTTTTTGGTAGAGTTGTGTGATCTACAATTCTGCATTGCAATTTACGTGAAGCAAAGATTAGTAGAAATTCAAGAGAATGTTTCTTTTCTGCATATGGCCAATCTTGGGTTTTATTATCGAATTTGATGTTTATGATGAGCTCCATGGTGGTTAGATGAGTTGTAGAGGATCATAGTAATTCGTAGTTTTGAACTTAGGACAGATGTAGATGGAATTCAGTTCTATATATTTGAATAATTTAAGCATGATGGACAATGAAAAGCACTTTGTTGGGGTACATCAGGTCTTTATACTTGCTGAGTCAGTGCCTGATGATCCTAGGTGATCATTACATTCTTTATACACATTTTGGTGTGGATTTGCCTGGAGCATATAGCATTTCTATACTTCTGTCACTTCTTAATGTCCCCTAAGTATTGATTGTAATAACACTAGAATTTATATCATTGCTATGCTATCGTGCTTGTTCACTTGACAGAAGAAATCTTTTCCTTACATTCAGGTTTCTGCATTGGGTTGCTCCATATGAAACCAACCTCCAATTCCTACAAAATAAATTATGACAAAAGGAAAAAAAGGAAATCCATGTGAATGCACTAGTCTGGGGATAGGGATCCTGCATTGGTATCACTGACATGTTTTGTTTATTATCTTCTGACTTTTCTCATTTCAATAAATTTTGTTGTCATAGAAATTCGGGTCATCTGTTTCATATGGTATTCTGAAGTGTTATTTATTTTTTACAGACATGGAAGTGTTCATGCGATGAAGATGTTACTAGAGATATCGGTTGTTTCAGCTGATTTGCATTTTCTGGTGCCTTTTCATTTTGATGCGACATAATTTCTTTTCTATTGGATCCTTTATTCAGTTTCTTAAATATGCAATTGGTTCTTATAGTTCAGACAATTTATAAAGTTCTGTTGATATATTCATTCTAAGTTTATTGAATATAGTTCTCCAGTATTCTGGCTATTTATACTGGATTAAATATGCACTTAAAAATTTTCTGTTAGCTTTAAGCAGCTGTTCAAGGTGGAGACCAGATGGATTGTCCTTGGGCGTGCTAGTCATAAAGTTTTTGTTTGCTTTGTCGAGGCTGGATAAAATTTTTTTGATTAGTTATGAGGCTGTGCTTTTGGTGTGAGTTTTATTGGGTGTGATTATGTTTCCTAAATTTTTAATTTTTTTTAGAATTTTAACTTTAATATGTACCATGTTGGAAACATTTAAATTACTCGGTAATACTTATTCCAAATTATTATGAATTGACTCATTGTTGTCCGTCAAGAAGAAAATTGACTGCTTCATGTTTCTTTCATGATATATTTTTTAATCATAAAATTAGAGCAATGTTACATTCAATGTTTGAAATCATCTATCTTCTTGTTGTCACAGCTGACACTCGTGTGCACTAGTTCTTTTAAGATGCCATATTTCAAGACCAGCATCCACTCGCTTCCAGGTGCTCAAAAGGCGCTCCTTAAGTTATCAAAATTTTGGAACTTATCAGTAGTGATGTATGTATGCTTAATGTACTTCTTTCGATGGGTCTCATGATTGAAGTGTAAAAGTTGACCACACAACTGAAAGGATTAATCAGCATTATCCTGGACTGTTTCAGGAGATCCACTTTGGAAACCACTTTTCTCTGGATGGAGAGTCCAGACCAAAGTCAAAATTATGCAGGTATCTATGGACTGCCTTTACGATGCATTTTATATGTTAATAGTGCAAGTGTTAGATGTCATTGTTCAAAATTGCCTTTTAAAGTCGTTGCATTACAGCTGGGAGTTTATCGATCAACGTGGTACTAAAATGACTGGTATTTTGTTTTTACTGTGACTATATAAGCTTGTTATTTAAGGTGGATAGGTATTTTGCTTAGAGTTGTCTATCGGGACGGACCAGGTCGACCCACGAACCAGCCCGACCGGATTTAGATAAATACGGGCTCGAATTAGCTTGGGTAGTTCACTCAAGGCCGAACTGGTTCTGGGTCCAAGATGACGGGCTGGTGCGATTTCAACTATTTAGAACCGAAGACTCGGTCCGTAAAAGGCCCAAAACTGCTTGGGCCCTATACATGACTAATGGGCCAGAATCAACGTTTTGTGTCAGTTTTAGTTTAAGTTAGAGAACCGAAAGGGGTGAAATAGGTTTGAATTGATTATTAAACGGGCCAGTCTAAGTCAATTCTACAATTTTTAATAAATTGAAGTGGCTTGAAATCAATGATGGAATTATTAAAGAGCTGGTTTCAATTTGTTAATAGTTTAGTTTTGGTTTCAGTTTTGATTTTAGTTTTAATTTTGATTTTGATTTTGGTTTAGTTCAATTTCGGTTTCGGTTTTGGTTTGGTTCGGTTTTGATTCTAGTTCGATTAGGTTTAGGTTCTGATTCAATTTAATTTGGGTTCGAATTTGATTTTAGTTTTGATTTTGATTTCGATTTCAATTTCAATTTTGGTTCATAGAACGAGTCTTTTAGGTTTAATTTTTTTAATTTAATTAACATTAATCAAATTATTTTTTGAATTATCAAAAATTATATAAAAAAAATACCTTCGACGGTATTAAATTTTATTAATTAAGTAAAAAATATAATGAAAGGGACATTTCAGCTTGAACCTCCTAAATTTTTTTACATTTAATCGTATATTAAATAATAAATAAAAAATAGAACAAATTAATTATAAAATATTACAAAGAAAAGGACATTAAGATTTATCTTATTAAAAATTATTAAATCTAAATCATAATTACAAAAAGATAGTAGTAGAATATCGTCATTATTTGTCTTTATCTTTCTCTTTTTTTTCATCCCATTCATAATTAAAGTCCGTAGTAGGAGCTGGTTGTTAAAATTATTATAATCTCCTTTCTTCATTGATTCAGTCTTTAGAACATATTTGCATCTCTATTATCTTTAGGGTCATTATATTTCTAAGTGAGTCAAATGTTCAATCGCTTAAATTAAATGCACTTTTTGATGAAATTAATGGTGTGAGAAAATCTCGTGCCATTTTTATTAAAATAGGATAAAATTTATGATTTTTTTTAACTATTTTAAGATATCAAAATTTGTCTCCGGTTCTACGGTTGAAACTTGTATATAGTACGAAACCTTGTTAAACAATAATGATGCTCTTTTTGGTATTTTATTAACTTCTATGTATGGATTAAAGCTGCTACTAGAAATAATAAAAGCTGAGAAAGAGAAAAAAGAATCTCTCGATCAGTAGATATAAAAGTACTTGTAAAATATTTAATTTCGTTTAATTAAAAAATATCTAAAAGATTAAATGACAAATTTTCTTTACATTAACGAATTCATCTATAAGTTTTATAACTCAAATGTTGAAAATCATTTAAATCTAAAAATGAATAAAATTGCTTTATAAGAATTTTACTACCAGAAATTTTTATTTTAGAATTTAGGCATAATGCAATGTAATAAAAGTGGCATGTCATTATAATACTTTCTAAATTTATCAACAATGATTGACATTATTTCGGCGAATATCGAATGCTTTATATAGTGTTTAAAAATGTATGCAACACTATATGATATACAAATTATGTGATGTGTTGTTGGGTAATATTGCCTAAATAAAAATTTTGTGACTTCTTTTAGTGTTAATAAAAATTGTGATATAATTTTAGCCATTCTCTTCGATTAATTTATAACTGATCATTTTCATATTCTAAAATTTCATAATCAGAATTCAATAAGAAAAAAATATTTTTGAACATTTCATAAGTAAAGTTTTACCTCGTTAACATATCTAAAATCAATTTTTTTACTCTTAATCTATATTGACGGTATAATTCTCTAAATAATTGAGTTTTATCTAGAATTAATTTTAAATAAAGAATAATGCTGCTAGCATTAATTGATGGTTTTATCATTTTATAGTCATCTTATACATATAAGTTCAATATGTAATAAGTATATTTATTATGAAAATTTTTTTCTTTTGAGTGTGGGTTTAGTACATCCTTAAAAAGAGAAATAACAACTGTATTATTAAATGTGTTATCAAATAAAATATAAAAATTTTTTCTGCAATTTTAAACTCTCGTATAAGATTCTTAATAAATTTTGCAATAACTCTAATGTTATGTAAAAGTTTAAAAAGTTTAAATCTTATAATTCTTTTATTTTATTGTCAATTTTTATTAATTCAATGATAAGTAACACAAATATAATACAAATAATTGATATTCTTTTAATTATCAGATGTTAATGAAAATATACAGTTATTTGATTTTAAAATGACAATTAAAGTTTATTTGATCTCTTTAAATTTTTTAAGTGTATGTATTCATACTGTGGTCTTAGGTATTTTTTTAAAAGTGGATTGATGGTGTTGTATTATTTCAATAAAATATGGGGATTTACTTTGTGTAAATGATTGATCATTTATAATCAACAATTGACATACTGCATCTCTCGATACAGTAGGATTAAAGCAAAAATTATCACTAACAGTTTCACCGATTATTTTAATTTGAATTTGTCTTTATAAATTTTCTATGTATCTTAGATATTTTTCTTCTATATGCCTCTTTAGAGTATCTAACTCATCTCTTTTTTACGTACGTACATTGTACCACAAAATTTACACCCTATAGAGTATCTAACTTATCTCTTTTTTATGTACGTACATTGTACTACAAAATTTACACCTCATTTTATTAAGTTCAGTGTGTTTCTTAACAATTTATCATATTTTAGACTTAAATTATCTTCTACTACCAGTTGTTATAACTTTTATTGGGTTTATTATATTATGAAAATGTTGCTCTTTTAAAAATTTTTCATAATATTCGAATGGAAGGTATTGATTCATCTATATCATAAAATAATTTATGTGATTTTTGTGATGAATGATATACCATCTTAATTTAATTATTTAATAATTAATTATAATTAAAAATTTATATTATTTATTTTAAGGTTTAAATGAAAAAATTAAATTCAACTCTAATTTTTTAACGCAAAAATTTCAATTAGCTCTAACTTTTTAATATAAAAATGATTAAATTCAATAATAAAAAATATATAATATAAATAATTTTAATTAAAATAAAATAAATAAACAACAATTTAAATAACTAATAACAATAATTAATTATTTACTAAAAAATTTAAATCAATTCTAACTTTATAACACAAAAACAATTAAATTGAGTAATAATAAAATATAATATAAATGATTCTAATTAAAATTAATTAAATAAATAATAATCCAAATAATTATCAACAATAATTAATTATTAACTAAAAAAATTTAAATCAATTTTAACTTTCTAATACAAAAATAATTAAAGTTAATAATAATAAAATTTAATATTAAAATACTAGCTTTTAATTTTTAAAATTTAACAATTAATCAGTAAATCTTTAATAATTAATTAAATACTAATTTAAATTTTAAATAAATAATAAAATTAAATTATTAATCTCTAAATTTTAAAATTAAGTAATTAATAATAAAAATTTGATAATTAATTAAATACTAACTTAAAATTTTAAATTAATAAAAATAAAATTAATACTTTATAATTTTAAAAATTAAGATATTAATAACAAAATTTTAACAATTAATTTAATATTAACTCTAATTTCTAAATTTTAATAATTAATTACTAAAATTTAATAATTAATTAAATACTAATTTAAAATTTTAAATTAATAACAAAATTAAATTATTAACCTCGAAATTTTAAAATAGAGTAATTAATAATAAAAATTTAATAATTAATTAAATATTATCTTGAATGTTTAAATTAATAAAAATTAAATTAATATTTTTAATATTAAAATTAAATATTAAACAATAAAATTTCAATAATTGATTTAATGTTAACTGTAATTTTTAAAATTTAACAATTAATAACTAAAATTTTAAAATTATTTAAATACTAAATTTAAATTTTTAAATAGAAGAATTTAACAATTAAATTAAATTAAATAATATATACTAATTTAATATATGTATTAACTTTAATGGTAAATTACTAATAACTGAATATTTTAAATCGATCGCAGTTTGTTTGTTAAGAGTTATTAAAAATTTAAAAAATAAAATTGAAAAGAATAATTTATTTATAAAATTAAAATTACAAAAATATTAAGAGAGGAGAGTATTTATATAATAAAGGGGAGGGAGCGGGAAGAAGAAGAATTAATGTTGGGCAAAAAGTGTGAAAATTAGCCGCTGCACTGCAATGACTAATTTTCTTTGCAAAAACAATAATAATAAGCATGCTGACTGCACAATTTTTTACCGTTGCAAAAATAGGCTTCTCACCGTGGCAATGCAATGCTTAATTTTCACACTCCTTACTCAATATTAATTCTTCTTCTTCCCCCTCCATCTCCTTCATTACATAAATACCCCTCCTCTCTTGATTTTTTTTTTTTTAATTTTAATTTTATAAATAAATTACTTTTTTCAATTTTATTTTTTAAATTTTTAATAACTCTCAATAAATTTCGATTAGTCTAAAATATTCAATTATTAATAATTTGATATTGAAGTTAATTCGTATATTATGTTAGTATATATTATTTAATTTAACTTATTTATTAAATTCTTCTATTGAAAAATTTAAATTTAGTATTTAAATAATTTTAAAATTTTCGTTATTAATTGTTAAATTTTAAAAATTAGAATTAATATAAAATTAATTATTAAAATTTTATTGTTAAAATCTCAATTTTAAAATTAAAAAATATTAATTTAATTTTTATTAATTTAAAAATTCAAGTTAGTATTTAATTAATTATTAAATTTTTATTATTAATGACTCAATTTTAAAATTTTAAAATTAATAATTTAATAGCAATAAATTAGTATTTGATTAATTATTAAAATTTTAGTTATTAATTGTTAAATTTTAAAAATTAGAGTTAACATTAAATTAATTATTAAAATTTTATTGTTTAATATCTTAATTTTAAATTTAAAAAATATTAATTTAATTTTTATTAATTTAAAAATTCATGTTAGTATTCAATTAATTATTAAATTTTTATTATTAACTACTCAATTTTAAAATTTAGAAGTTAATTATTTAATTTTGTTATTAATTTAAAATTTTAAATTAATATTTGATTAATTATTAAAATTTTAGTTATTAATTATTAAATTTTAAAAGTTAGAGTTAACATTAAATTAATTGTTAAAATTTTGTTGTTTAATGTCTTAATTTTAAAATTAAAAAAATATTAAATTAGTTTTTATTAATTTAAAAATTCATGTTAGTATTCAATTAATTAATAAATTTTTATTATTAATTGCTCAATTTTAAAATTTAGATGTTAATTATTTAATTTTTTATTAATTTAAAATTAAAATTAGTATTTGATTAATTATTAAAATTTTAGTTATTAATTGTTAAATTTTAGAAACTAGAGTTAATATTAAATTAATTGTTAAAATTTTGTTGCTAATACTTAATTTTTAAAATTATAAAGTATTAATTTTATTTTTATTAATTTAAAAATTCAACTTAGTATTTAATTAATTATTAAATTTTTATTATTAATTACTAAATTTTAAAATTTAGAGGTTAATAATTTAATTTTGTTATTTATTTAATTATTAAAATTTTAGTTATTAATTGTTAAATTTTAAAAGTTAGAAGTTAGTATTTAATTAGAATTTGTTATTTTAATATTGTTGACTTTAATTGTTTTTGTGTTAAGAAGTTAGAATTGATTTAAATTTTTTTAGGTGATAATTAATTTTTGTTGTTAGTTATTTAGATTGTTATTTACTTATTTTATTTTAATTAAAATTATTTATATTATATTTTTTATGTTGTTGAATTTAATTAGAAAGTTGGAGTTGATTTAAATTTTTGTGTTAAGAAGTTAGAGTTGAATTTAATTTTTATGTTAAATAGTTTGAATTTAATTTAATTTTTGGTTAGAAAATTAGAATTGAATTTAATTTTTGTATTTAGAATTTAGGATAAATAATAAATAAATTTAATTATAATTAATTATTAAATAATCAAATAAAATAGCACATTACTCGTCACGAGGGTTATATGAATTTTCTTATGATATAGATGAATCAATACCCTCATTTGAACATTATAAAAATATTATAAAAGAACAACCTATTCATAGTATAATAAATTCAATAGAAGTTATAACAGCTGATAGTACCAGATAATTTATATTAGAAATATAGCGAGTTTTTTAAAAAAAAATATTGAATTTAATAAAATAAGATGTAAATTTTATGGTACGATGTACGTACATAAAAAAGAAGATAGGTTAGACAATCTTAAGAACCACGTAAGAAAAAAACATCCATAATACTCAAAAAATTTATGAAGGCAAACTCAAATTAGAACAATCGATTGAATTATTAATTGTAATTTTCTCTTTAGCTTTATTGTATTGAGAGATGTAGTATGTTAATAATTAATCGTTAATAATCAACCATTTACATAAAAGAAATTCTTAAATATTATTAAAATAATATAATAACATCAACCTGCTTTTAAGAAAATACTTAAAATTATAATATAAATACATATACTTAAAAAATTTAAGAAGATGAAACAAATTTGTCATGCCCCTTCTACATTAGTTTTTTATTTTATTTTATTTTATTTTAATTAGAGTATGCTACGTACCCTAAGTTTGACTTGAAGATGCCGAGAGTACCCAATGAACAAGAAAATCTTTTCTTCAAATGCATGCAATTTGACTGCCACATAGTAAAATTTAAAACGGGACAGTTATCACAGAAGAATTCTAGCAAAATATAAATTCAAAAAGAACGACAGAATAAAATTTGCCAAACCAAGGATCATAAGTGAGATACAGATTAAGTGATTCAAAACCTAACTGGTAAGCTAGGTGCTAAATGTCACTTGAAAATTTGGATGGGTCAGAACTGATAGCTTAAATAGAAAACAAAAAATTAAGAAAAAATTCATCAGCCTAAGCACCGAAAAAAAAAAAAGAAAAAAAGAAAAAAAAAAATTTGAGAGAGAGAGATTTCAAAATTAACAAATTATGATGCCATCATGTTACATTGGTTTTCATACTCTTCTAATTTAAGTGTCACTGTTATACACCTCATTTCAAATTTCCAGTTTACAAGAACCATTATATACGTTGTATAGAAAAGAAATATGGTTTACATGAATTGTTCCTTGGTTCGTTATGCAGCTTTAAAGCCTTTACCAAAAAGAACAGCTCCTGAAATCCAAGCTCTGAAGTTCAATTATGCTCACCAAACCCAAGAGCCAACAAAATTTTCAATTGATTATTCCAATTACATGTGAATACATTTGTGACACTCAGTTCACATCGTGCCACAGCCAATATCCTAAAACGACAGACTTTGATGAAAGGTAGATTTCAAATTTTCTGTTTGTTGGATTAAATTAGTGGTATAGTATAATGCCCGAAATATTTTTTTTTTTTTTAATTTTGTGATTTTGTGTTATTTTATTTTTTTTATTTTATTAATATTGCATGTAATTTAGGATTTTTGTTTATAATTTAATTTTATACTTAAAAATTTTATTTGGATAAAAATTTTTATAATTGTGAAAAAAAATGGGTTAAATTAGATTGTAGCTTAAGCTATGAATTAGATTTAAATAGATTTTAGGTTTTTAAATTAGTTTGCCCAATAGTTTTGTTTAAATCTATGAATTTGTTTTAGACCTCCATCTATTTTTTTCTTCAATCTTAGCCATCTATTTGTTCCATTTTATTGGCATCCTTTTGGCCATATATTTAGCTTAAGAGATGCCTTATTTTTAGCCATATAAAGTGAAAAAAAAGGCATACTTAAATTTGACCATTATATTTGTAAGTTAAAATTTAAGTCATTCATTTATTTTGAATTAATAAAAAAATTAAAAAATCAACATTTTTCAATTCCAATCTAATTGAAAATCGTGACATAGCCTAAGGAAGAAAGAAAAATGTTCAAAGGGAGAAAAGAAAGAAAGAAAAAAGAAGAAGAAGAAAAAAGATGGAAAAAGAAAAAGTGAAAGAAAAAGGAAAACTTGTAAAATTTACTTCATTTTATCCATATAGTTTTGTCAT
>JAWDEX010175475.1:0-15076 GCA_035221805.1 Trichilia hirta | reverse complement strand
TTTATTTTTAATATCTTGTAATATATTCATGCATTTTATTTTATTCTATTGTTAAATATATTAAAATATTATTTTAATATAAAATGATAAATTTTAAATTAAAGTATTTAATTTAAAAGAAATTACTATTTTACCCTTATGTATATATGTTAACCAAGGGCATTATAGTAAATGTACTATAATTTTGGATTTATAGAAATTTAAAATACATATTAATATGTATAAATGTCAAATTCTTTAATGGTTAGAGAATTTGACAAGTGGTAGAATTTATATTGATAATATTTTGACACTTGGCATATTTATATACATTTACTATATTAATTAATTAATTTTGAATTAATTATTCTTAGTCAAAGATATAATGCAAGTTTGACTTGAGCTCATCTATGAAAAATGAGTTGATTGTATCACATCATATTCCCATTATTATATATATTTATTTAGATAAATATTACATTAAGAAAATAGGAAAATAATGAAAAATGAAGAAAAAAATGGTCATCTTCTCTTCCAAAATATGGGTAGTCATGAGAGCTCTTTTAGGGAGGATTTCAAGTGTTGAGAGATCACACTTGTAAGCTTAGTTTTCATCAAAATCAAAGGTTAATAAGGTATGCTCTGTAAAGACACATTTTGTTACATTGTTTTCTCTTTCAAAACTATAGTTTTATGACTTGTTTTCTAGAGAAAAAAAACTTCTATTATGCATGTTTTAGACCATTAGAAACCAACAAAAAGTTGAACTGATTAAATATGAAATCGTTATAAATTTTAGATATAGCGTATTTGTGGATGAAAATGTTTCAATTTGTTATTTGCATTGAAATGTAACTCATTATGATATCATAAGGGTAACGTCAAGATTCTACATTTTTTAATACTTTCTTTTTTTGCAATTATACAAGTTTATTTATATAAATATATCCGAATTGTCATTATATGTACAATAATATATTATTTTTACGTTAATTTGTATAAATTACAGTTGCATTCTAAATATTATTAATTTTTTATCATCATTACAAAATTAATTTAAAAATATATTTACTTTTGCATTTTCTCTTATGTTTTTCTTGTATATTAGCTTTGCAGGAGGTTTTATTTGATAATGGAATTAAAATAATTTGTTTGGAATAATATAGATAGAGAGGTATAAATGTAAATATATGTTCAGAGATTAAAGATTAAAAATTACATGACATACTTATTTTATATTATGCCAACCGAAAATGCTGCTAAAAACATCACAACAATAACTTGAGATGGCAAAATCTTGGAATCATGCCGAGTTTCACTATATCTAGATTAGAATCGGATGAAATAAAATCTTTTTTGAACTCGGATTAAAATTTAAAAATTGTCTGATCCATGTTTGATGCAAATTATAACAATGCAAATCTCTAAATGTATAATATATTTGAATTTGATTATTATTAATGCCTGTTGATTGTCACTGAAAAAAATTTTTAAGACTGTTTCACATTAAATTTAATATTATTAAAATTTTAGTTCAATTTTAGAGGTGATAGTATTATTATATTTATCATATGACTAATCATTTTCCATACCACTCAAGTCATCAAGATATATTGAGATTACTAGGAAGTTTGCCCCACTCAAAAGCTCATGGTCATTAATACAACATGGTTGGGATTTCATTATTTTGCTCTTTACTAGACGAGATCAAATAGAATATGTCATTGTGGCTATAATTATTTTACTAGATTAGGGGAGGCCAAATATTTTACAAAAATTATAAAGAAAAAAACTACTAACTTTGTTAGGAATAATTTGATCTACAAGTTTAATATTTCGAGGATCATCATTATTGATAATGGGAGATAATTCGAAAATAAAAACTTTAGAAATTTTAGTTGAGAGTTAAATATTAACTTAAAATTTGTCTCACTTACTAATCTTAAAGCAAATGGTCAGGTAAAAATAACAAACATAATCATAGAAAAGTTATTAAAGAAAAGACTCGATAATTATAAGAGAGTTTGGATGAATGAGGAGCTATAGGTCTTATACGCACACGTGACAATTTTGAGAATACGGAGACACTTTCCAACTTGGCATTTAAGTTTAAAATAATTGCGCTCATGAAAATTGACACAGTAACACATCGAATGAGACATTTCGACAAAGAGGATAATGAAAAAATCAGGTGTTAGAACTGACTTTGTCGAAAGAAAAAAGGAATTGGGTTAATAATTATAAAATTTTTTACTTTTTGATTAAAGTTTTGTTTTTCTATTTTCTTATATTTCTAGTTTGACTCAAATATCAAAATTTAAATATTAAAAAATTAGTATTATTTTTATTTTTTATTTGCAAATAGCAAATAATTATTGCCGTAATTTTACTAATCGAAGGCCAATTTTATCAGATCAACCAACAAGAAGAAAAAAAAAAATCTGTGTAATGTTTAAAGTTCTCGTGCAGGTAGATCAGGTGATACAGAGGAGGTGATTGAAGCGCTAAACGATATGTTACAAGAAGGCGTTCTTCTATAGTCTCCGACACGTGCAAGTATGGAACACTGGAATAGGCAAGGAAAGTTCTTGCAAATTTGAGATCGCCCAAACTTCCCACTGAAGCAAATACAATTATGTATGACGACATATTGATCGAGCAAATGAAGAAGACAGCAGCCCTCGTGCTGTTTGGGTTGAAACTTTTTTGGTTTGGAATCCAAGTTGAAAGAAAAGGGTAATTAATACGCTGCTATCTAGTTGAAATTGTGAAGCCAGGTCCCTACTTTTAGTCAGTATGATCCTAGTGGGTTGACATACTTTTGTCATGTGTCAGTATTCAATATTCAGATAAGGCAGCTGACTGATTCCACCACTTCTGTGCCATGGGCTACAAACCCTCTGCTATCTCTTCGCTTGCAGACAATGTGCCCTAGAAGAAAACCTTCAGTTTTAAACATAAATAATGCAAGTTCGATAATCATACCAAAATTAGGAATTCCATCACCTTAACTAGAACTGTAACAAAAGTACGAGCCTCTGAAATAATCCATTTGCACAGCTTTATAGAACCTCCATGGGGATGACTATCAGTAAAACCTAATGACTCAGTCTTCAATGCCATTATGACATTTGCTATCCGGGGAAGACTTACACAGGGACTAGGCCGGGTTATAGCCTGGCCTGAACCAAAGAAAAAAATAATCCGTAGCTCAACGTGGCCCAAAGACAAAAAATATTATCATAGCCCAATCTGGTCTAAAGAAGAAAAAAATTATTATGTATAATAATAGGTATATTCTTTAAATTTAATAAAATAATAAATAATGCTATAATTAATTAATTATACATATAGATCCCAATATTAAGTGTGTGTGTGTGTATTGAATTTAAAGACTTAACCTTAAATATTATATTAATATATTAGATGGTTGACTAGAAAAATAGATTTATGATATATAAATAAATCAATTATACTATCATCTCTCATATTATCTTATAAACTTCTTATTTTATAAACTTTGTTAAAAATTTTATTATTCCTAGGATAATATTTTTCAAGTCAAAAAATTTTAAACTTTGATTTGAGCTAATTACAATACTATAATTGATGTTTTAAAATTACAAAATATTTATTATTTATAAATAATTTTTAAAAAATATAATTCTTCTTATTTATATTTTAATAATACATTTTTTACATAATTAAAATAGAAAAGACTTTTACTATTCTAAAATTTTAATTTATTTTTCATATATATAAATCAATAGGTAATGTCCTTCGCTTCATAGTTTTTTATATTAATATTTTATTGTTAAGATATAATTTAATAGAAATTTCATTAAAAATTTATGTAAAAAGAATTACTTTACTAATATTTATTGTAACTTTAGAGTATTAATATTTTTCCTAAATTTCTTTTTTTCACGTGTGTTAGTCTGACATATATATATATTTTTTTATATATGATAAATATATTTGTTTAACATATATTATCTTAAAAGAATATATCATAAGATTGATATATTTTCTTATTCTCGATTTCAACAGCTTATTTCTCTTTTGTAGTTATATCAAAAGTTAGTTGAAATAAACAAGTCACAAAATTATTTTTTAATTACTAGATTAATTTATTTGATATTAACTCTTTCTACTTTTACTGCCACAATAAAGTGATTATTTTCAACTACGAATTTTATTATAAAATTATTTGAAAATAAGATAGAACGCGACCCTTTTTTAGATTATATGATTATCTATATTGAAAAAGAAATTATTGATATTATTGATTTAAATTTCATACTTTATATGAATTCTATTATTTAAAGTCTAGTGCAATTTTAGTCGTATTTTTTGTATTTGTATTATATATTTATTTTTTAGAATATTATATTTTTAATTTTAATTTTTTGTTTAAAATATATTTTGAGAGATAATGGTCATAAAATTTTTTTATTAATTATATGTTAATTTTGTAAATATAATTTTTATTATTTATGCTAAATTAAATATTTAATTTAATCCGACTTATTATAAATTTTTAGGTCCGCCCCTATTTACTATCACATTAATTTATATGAATATATCTACATAAGATTTTATATATGTAAATAATAGTAATATTATTTGAAAGACAAAGAAAATAAAGAGAATATCTTTTGATACAAATTAAAATTTTTTATAAAAAATTTCAAAACTTGAAAACAAAAAATGAAACTATAATTTAAAAACTTGTAATATACTAATTAAAAAATTTAACAAAAAAATTAAAATTTAATCCTAAGCCTCTGGCTGCTAACAACATTGAATCACTTCATTTTCAACTTACAAGATTTCCCCACAAATTTGATTTATTTGATCGATTATAGTTTCTTTCTACAAAAAACTAGGATTTATTGATTATTTTTATTCTAAGGTACCTTCTCAATTTTAAATTAATCTTTTACATTGCACGATGGTCTCGTACCTAACAGGATAAAAAGCTAAAATTTTTTTTTTTTTTAAATACAGCTCGTCAACTCTAAAGCTAACCATAGTATGCATCAATAGCTAGGAGCCATTCAACTAATTAATCTATGCCGGATTGTGATGTGAACAATAATATTTGAATAAACCAATTTTTCAATATAAAATTATCATGCTCTGATCACTTCCGCACAAGAGACGTCTTGAACAAGTTAGAAAGTTAATATTAGAAAAATTAATTAATTAATTAATGTTTAACTTAGGAGCGAAGATAAAGCTTTGAATAAGACACATCGATAATACGGAAGATGCAAAGAAATTTGGAATGTCAATTAACTAATTATTTAATTAATTTATCAATAAACCAAACATATCAAGCCAAACGATGTGTTCATTTTCATGCACGTAATATGCTCTACTATTTTTAAAAACCTAACTAGTTAATTTCTGTTATAAATATAACTTTCTCTATTTTGTTTAATTAATAATTTTTTTAATAGTTATAAAATTTATCTTAAAAGATTTTATAAAATTTCTTTTAAAAGTTAACTTGATAAAAAAGTTTTATAAATTTATAAATAAATATTTTATGTATTTATTTTCATAAGATTATTGAAAAAAAGAGAAAAAAAAAAGAATTCTATCTATCTCTTATTTAAATTTTTTTTTTGTCTTAATTATATCCTTATCTTAAACTAATATTTTACAATACACGATACTAGTACGTAAAATATTTATATTTATATTTTTAATTTAATATTTATATATTATTATATATTTATTTTTATAATTATATTGTTTTTATTATATGATTGTGATTGTGTAACTATCTTTATAAGTATGTTCTATGACTGCCATTAACACGAATTTCTTATATCAAAAAATAAAAATAGTATGTATTATTTATTGATATTATTTTATTAATAAAAATTAAGAAAAAAAAGAAGTAATTAAAATCTGAAGTTTTGAAATTAACCTTATAAAATTTTTCTTTGATCAGATTTGAGGTTCTGAATAATTATTGTTAGAATCTGAAGTTTTATATGACCTGAAGTCCATAATATATATATGTATATTTAAATTTTAATAGTATTGTATTTTATTTCTGTTATTTTATTTCTATTACTTCATTTTTATTATTTTCTCTATTACATATCAAACCTGAAGTTTCGATATAATTAATTAGGACCTAAATTTTTGAAAATAAATTAGAATTTAAAATTTGGATATAAATTTTAAACATATCAAACATGAAATTTTGATATAATCAGAACTAGAAGTTCTGCATAATAATTAATAGATTAAGACCTAAAATTTAAATCTATAAAAAATAATACGTGTGAACTTGAAGTTTCAATCATATATGGACCTAAAGTTCTAATTATATATATATAAATTATTATATTTTATTATTTATGTGATATATTTTATTTTTATGTTATTAATTTCTTTTTAATTTCTAATAGATAAGTTATAATGACAAATTTTAAAAATTTTAAAACTTTCACTCTTGATATTACCTAAAGTAACTATTTTTCTTGAATTATAGATACAAAAGTGTATCTACAAGTTCTAAAACTTGAGAATATCATTAAAATGGAAAGTTGAACATTCTTGTAAGATTGATCGACAGTCATAACTTCTTATGCCATCATCTATATAAGAGCCTGAAATCTTAACTCTAAGAAAATTCAAATAAAAATTTGATAACCAAAAGGATATTATTCTATCAAAGATAAAAGACATATTTTGGACCTAAAGTCCTAAGTGCAAAATTGTGAGATACTAAAGTATCGAATCAGATAATATTTATTAACCTATAAATTTGTCTTATCTTTTGTTAAAAGAATAATAAACTTTTGTTGAAAAATTATGAAAACGTTCAACTGAATGTATGTCATTCTTAAAAATAAATATGAATACTATTAATAATTATAGATGTGATAAAAGTTATAAAAAAGAGAATGATTATCACCCTATGGTAATAAAAAAATTCTTGTGATGGCAGAATAAATATAGCCACCAGAAGTAAAATATATATGAAAGACAATATCTTAATGATAAGTCCAAATTTTTTTTAATGATTTTAAAGATTTTATTAATTTTGATATCTCTAACTTCTTCAAAGAAAATGATGGGAATATTGAGCTTTTAATTAGTATAAAGCTAATTAAATTTTTTATTTATGTACTTTTTATATCCTTTTACTAATTGCTATTATATTTTTTATTTTATATTTTTTTTGTCTAATGTGTGAATTTTTAATAAGAAAATGAGTTTTAATAAATTATCTCTCTTAAAAAAGAAAGGCGAGGATATATGCTTAACAGACAGTGCATCTTTACATATTACCTTAAGAGATAAAAAGTATCTTTTAGAATTGATAAATATTAAAGTAAAGATAAATACTATATCAGGTCCTACAAATCTAATTGAAAGCTCTGAAAGAGTTATAATCTTATTAGCAAGTGAAACCAAATTATGCATTCAAAATGCCTTGTATTCATGCAGATTTAAAAAAAAATTATTCAGTTTTAAAAATATTCGTAAAAATAAGTATCATCTTAAGACTTTAAATGAGAATAATATTGAATATTTTTGTATTTTTTTTTTAATCTCTCAGGCAAAAAATACATATTGAAAAAGCTTTTAATATTTGCATCTAGATTGTATTATACAATCATGATTTCAATTAAAACTACGTTGTAATAAATTAGAAGTTTAATGATAAAAAATTATTTATGTTATGGCATAATCGAATAGGTCATCCAAGATTAACAATGATGTGTAAAATTATTGATATTTCTTATAGACACTCACTAAAGAACTAAAAAATTCTTTTGTTCAATAAAAATATTTGTAATACTTGCTCATAAAAAAACCTAGTAATTAAATTTTTTTACTCTAAAATTAGTTTTAAATCTTCATTATTTTTACAAAGAATTCAACGAGATATTTATGGGCCAAAACACCCATCTAGTAGGCCATTTTTCTATTTTATAGTTTTAATTGATGTATCTGATTGATGGTTACATGTTTGTTTATTATCTTCACGTAATGTTGTATTTGCTAAATTGCTTGCATATATTATTAAGTTCATAGCACTATTTTTTGATTATTCAATTAAGACTATACATTAAGATAATGCTGATAAGTTTATCTTTAAGATATTTAATGACTATTATATATCAGTGGGTATTGATATAGAACATCCTGTCTCATATATTCATACACAAAATAAATTGGCTAAATCTCTTATTAAGCGAATTCAGATAGTTACTCGAACTTTTTTATTACATACTCAATTATTAATTTTTATTTGAAAAAATGCTGTTTTACATGCTACATTATTAATTCATCTGAAACCTGCTACTTATCATTAATATTTTTTATTATAACTTATAACTGATCATCAACCTGATATATCTTATCTACGTACTTTTGATTGTGCTATTTATATTCCTGTAACACCTCTATAATATATTAAAATAGGGCCCCAATATTGATTAGGAATTTATGTTAGTTTTAACTCACTTTCTATTATTAGATATCTTGAGCCTTTAATAGGTGATTTATTTATTGCACGATTTGCGGATTATCAATTTCATGAGAGAATTTTTTCACCATTAGCGAAAAAAATGCTTTCTAAATTAGACTTAAACATTTTTGAAACACAATTACTTTGTTTTATTTTAATTCTCGCACTAGTCAATGTAAAAGTAAGGTGTAAAGAGTCGTGCAATTTTAGTAAATTACAAATTAATTACCAGATACATTTAATAATATATAAAGAGTGACCAAATCATATATACTAATTATTAATACACCAACTTGGGTGATTATTTCTGAAGAACAACCAGTAGCAAATGAATCATCTATGACATACTAGAAGCGTGGTAGGTCAATTGATTTAAAGATGCAGTCTTACAAAAATAAAAATCAGGCAACTAAACATGCTAGTGTTATACCCATTACTCTAGAAGAGTTAACTATCCTTAAAAAGATAAATATGCCTAAACAGTTAATTATCCCTGAAGTAAAATAAGTCCTTGAAGAGGCACATGAATTAAAAAATTAAAAAAGTCTATAAACTATACTTATATGTATATACTGTGATAGCATAATAATATAGTCATTGATAATGTATTTTCTTACTCTGTGGCTACTGAGATTATGAAAAATAATTATGAACCACAAACTATTGATGAATATAGACAAAGATACAATTGGCCTCAATAAAAGAAAGTGATAGGAAACGAGATTGTATACATGCATAGCGAAATTTTAAAATTTTTTGAATCCAACCAAGGATCCATACGATAACCTAATATTTTATGAGTTCTGAATTTATACCTTTTTCAGATGATTGACTTGATGATTCATGAAATGCAGGTCTTCAAACCTACATCTCTATGGTATTCACACGATCGAGAATCAATAAATCTTTAGAGTGCTAGCTCCTTTTTTTGTCTCCCCTTTTGTGTTCGTTTTTTGTTTCTTTCTCAAAGAAAAGCACGCTCTAAAAAATGTAACCCTAGGCACACATATTATAAAAGGCATCAAAACGTGTCCTTTTATAATATAAATTAGGATTTCTTATAGGTTTGGGTTCAATGAACCCAATAATAAGCAAATACAACCCATTGTTTATATTTAAACATTATCCTACACTTAAAGTCCACTTTATTTAATTAAATTTAATTAACATATTTAGTTATTCTTAATTAACAGACTTAGTCTAAATATAATATCTAATCTATGTTAAAAGTCCACAAACTTAATAAATTCATCTCATAAATTTATACATTTATTATTATCGATCTTATGTGCGATCTAATAAGTTCTCAAAATATTGGCAGCAATACTATAATTTAATTATAGTACTATAAGTTATAAACAGTATCTAGCAACACATCATAACTACTTAAGTGATAGGAAGTGAATAGTTTAACATCACTTTAATTTGTAACTAATGTTATCGTATAGTTTAATTCTTTTGTCTTTGATACTTAATTAAACACGAGACATAAAATGTGTCACTCTCGTAAAGTTTAATATTTATAATTTTTTGATATCTAGAGTATAATTATCCAATCAAATGAGATCAATATTCTTATATTGATTCATTTGAGCATGTCATGCATTTTATAATTATACTTAATCAAAATGCCTAAAAGTATTACTTCTGATATATAAGAGAGACAAATCCTATCTTTTAAAGTATATCTCTCTATGTAATTTATAATATATCTAATTATTTTTTTTATAGCCTATCTTATTACGGATAATATTTAAAAATATCAAAATATATTATTCATTATGTTAGGAATCATGATGATCTCAAGTTAAAGGATCACATATATTATTATCACTATAAGAATTATTTATAATACTTACATAATAATTTATATAGTGTTCTTATGATAGGCCAGTCTAGTATATTAGTTCTCTAACTTATACTTAAGCATTAATTTTATATCTCATATTATGACATATCTCATATTGTCATCAATTATTACACATACTAGTCTTAATGTGTTATCATTATCTTATACATAATAACACTTGACAAAAAATATTTAAGAATAGTATTTAACTAATCGAACCTTCTATTCTAAGAACATTATTATATTTTTTAAAATGCACAGATATGTAGTAACAAAATTATTATATTAAGCTAATAATGTTATGATATATAAATATGCCAAATATCCAAAACCAAGATTGGATCTTAGGGCATATATCAATAAGAAGTAATTCAAACAAAATTAACTTCTCTTACCAAATGAGAAATATTTAGAACTGTATTCTAGACACTTGAAGATGTCAAATCTATTGAATACAAATAGATATTTGTCCAAAAATATAATAAGAATAATAAGATCGTAAGATATAAAGCATGACTTATTGATCAAAATTTCTCTTAAAGGCCTAGTATTGATTTTAATGAAATATGTTCTCCTATAATGGATATTATTATATTTTAATTTTTAATTAGTTTAGTAATCTCTGAAAGACGTAATATACATCTTATAGATATAGTGACTGATTATTTATATAGATTATTTGACGCAAATATTTATATAAAAATTCCTGAAAGATTTAATATACCTAAAGCATGTAAATCAAAATATCATAGTTTGTATTCAATCAAACAACAACGATCTTTATATAGATTAAAATATTCTAGGTACATGTGGTATAATCACTTAAGTGAATATTTGATAAAAAAGATATAATAATAATCCTATATGTCCATGTATATTTATAAAAAAATTAGAATATGGATTTGCTATTGTAGCAGTATATTTTGAAGACATAAATATAATTAAAACTCTTGAAGAAGTTTTAAAGGTTATTGAATACTTGAAAATAATATTTAAAATAAAAAGTTTGGGACAAATTAAATATTATCTTTACCTGTAAATTGAGTAAAAATGTAACAAAAATTTATCTATCAATTTACATATATTAAAAAGATTTTAAAAAACTTCAATATAGACAAATCTCATCCATTGAGTACTGCAATGATTGTTCATGCTCTTGAATCTAAAAAGAATCCATTTCATCCTAAAGAAGATGATGAAGAGGTACTTGATACAGAAGTACCATATCTTAATGCTATTCATTCCTTATTATATATGGCATAATGCATTAGACTAGATATAATATTTGCTATAAATTTATTAGTTAAATTTAGTGCTGAACCTACTTAGAGATATTAGAATGGCATCAAGCATATATTACGTTATCTTTGTAGATTGATAAATTTGAAATTATTTTATTCTAGTGAACCAATAAGAAATTCAAGTTTAGTTGGTCATATAGATGCTGGTTATCTTTCTGACCCTCATAATATCAATCTCAAATGAGATATATATTTACTTATAATAATACAGTAATCTCTTGGTGATTTACGAAATAAACTCTTGTTACAATATTTTTAATCATTCTGAGATCATTAGTCATAAATATGTATAGTTATGTTTTATTATACATCATATCTAGAGTACATGCAGTTTATCTTCTATTTCAAAGAATTTAATTATAATTTATGAAGATAATATTACTTGTATTGCTTAAGTAAGAGGAGAACATATTAAAGGTGACAAAACTAAGCATATTTTACCAAAATTCTTTTATATTCATGAGATTTAGTCGAGCCACCAAATTGATGTTAAACAGGTTTATTCTTCTGATAATATTGCTGATTTTTTTACAAAGACTCTGCTTACATCAAGTTTCGAAAAGTTGGCATATAATATTGGTACGCGTTACCTCCATAAGTTGATAGATTAATATACGTTATATTAAAGGGGAGATTTTTATTAGAAGAAGTCAAGTGTGCACTGTACTCTTTTTTTTTTCTTCTACCAGGTTTTGTCCCACTGAATTTTACTAGCAAGATTTTTAACGAGGCAATATAAAGTACATATTAAGTTAATTAAAAATAATAAAATCTACAAAAAAGTATTGTAAATATGACTTTTACTATTTTATTTAATTAATAATTTCTTTTAGAAGCCTTTATAAAGCTTCCTTTAGAAGATTCTGTAAAGTTTGTCTTAGAACATTTTATAAAAACTTGGTGAAGAAGCCTTATAAATTTATAAATAGATGTTTTGTGTATTAATTTTTATAAGATTATTGAAGAAAAGAAAAAAGAAGAGAATTCTATTCATCTCTCATTTGAATTTTATTTTTTTATCTTGATTATATCTTCATATTGAGCTAATATTTTACAAGAATTTTTATATTTTAATTTAACAAAGTTTTTGAGATAACCTAAACAGTATGCGAAAAATTTTATTAAAAAATAAAAAATAAAAATATGACTCTTAATTTGATTAAGAGAGTAATAAAATTATCACATAATAGAGCTAATAAAAGAAAAAACTTTTATTTTTTAATTAAAAATTGCCCAATTAATGTATATGATATTTAGATATAGAAAACAATTAAATTAACCATTCTTTTGCTTTGTAGATTTTAATGGGATAAAGAAAATGAACATGATTAAAGATGGTGGAGTGGTTTTAATGTTCAAAATCAAAACGGATTATGGCTATAAATAATAATATTATATAGATACCTTAAAAGAGAGAGTGATAATTATTAAATAATATGGTGGTTGAGTAGATATTAGTCCGTGATTTATGTTATTTGAAGGCTTAAAAGGGTTTTCATTCAATAATGGGGTTTCTTCATGGTAGCGTTCACTTTATAATTAATATTTCGAAGTAATTTTATCGATTGCCCTAATTTCTATTACCTACCTCGTATTATGATTGCAATGGGCATGGATATATAATTAGCCTATGATAGTTAGTTAATAATATAAAGAAGAGGATGACTGTCGATCAAATCTTAATTTATAAGTTTCATCACTTGAAATGAAATATTGAAGCGCAGGCAAAAACATTTTATTTAACAAAATTTATTTGAAAGTAATGAGTATGGTCTGAATTTTTAAATTGTTCTTCATTATTTTCTCTCCTGAACAGTAAACTTTACATATATAAAACTAAGTTGCAAATAAATAATTATAATTTTTTAAAATTGTAATTAATGATATTCTAAAACTTTATTATTTTCATAATGTTGGAATACAAAATTTGTTTCCTAATTGTTACAAAAATACTATTATTTATCATGTATTAAATAAATATTAAATTTATTTTCTATCAATATCATAATTTTTTTTTTTATAATATTTATCAATAAATAATACATTAAATGTGACATCAATTTCATTTTATAAATGTAATGTTATTCGTAATTTATAGTTTTTCTTTTTATTTATCAATGAATGATAATCACATCTCTATATATAATTTTTTCAAAAATTTTTTATGCAAAAATTGTTTCCTATTATTTACCAAGTTTCCGGGAATCATTTATTATATTTCTTCTTTTAATGTAAAATTTATGAGTTTGATTGGCGCGTGCAGTCACACGTATTTGATGTTACTCATTATCAATAGTTGTTAATTATTCATCATAACAACTTCACCTACATTATATATATATCTATATAAATCGTTCTTTTTAAACTAGTGTCTTCATCCAACAAACAACATTGATGATCATAACCAAAAATAAATTATACATTAATCCGTAATCAAGTTTTCTCAATTACTACAAACAAGTTTGAGATAATTTTTACAATCGATTAAAGAATTATATAAGAAATATAATATATCTAGCTAGCTCTCTTATCTTGCATTAAAGTTTATAATTTGTTTCTCTTTAATATTGAGTATTTGAGCTGTAGGTTTAAGACAATAATTTTTTTTGGCATATTATATACACATGGTGTATATGCTTTTATTATTATTCTCTCACACTTATATGTAAATTCTTTTCATAAATCTTTCATTTTGCTAATCTTGAACAAAAAAATTGTAAATGTTTTTATATAATATCATACGTCACAAAAATAGATCAAATTATTTTATCGGAAGAGATTTTATATGTGATGTTAGCAGTTCAAAGATGCAGAAAATAAAAAAAATTCCCATTAAATCAAATATGTGGTATAAATTTGTGACAAGGTTCAGTTTGCATGTTTCATTTGCTATATTTCTTAAATAGAGGGGTATCAATAAAATTATGGGAAACTTGAGTGCGCATGAATATTATTTGCATACAAAAGTATATAACAAATGCGTATACCTCTGCATCGATCGGCTGTTAATATATTCTTGATGTCGGGAAGCGAGAGAGAAGGTCGCGCACCCCAACTTGCTTTTCACGTACGCGCTCTTAACTTAAGCCCTAATTTCCAAGCATATGTCCACCACCATCACAACCATTTTCTCCCTCCTCTCAGTTCTCTTAATATTTTATTTCTGCTCTCATTTTGAGAGTTACGCACAGCTATAGTTTTAGTGACAACACAACAAGTTTAAGAGAGAAACAGAAAGTGATCTCATCCATAGCTTTTTTATATTTTCTGGTTTTGTCCCTTCTCTCGTTCTGCACACTGTCTTTAAGACTTTTGTAAAGTGTGATCTGTTACATTTTCTCCTTCTTTTTAGATCTTAGATCATTCCTAGATTCTTATCTGTTATAGATTTCTTCAGCTCGTGTCTATGGACAATTTTTGATGTTCGTATATTAGCTTGAATAA